>JASDQU010243249.1:19090-41869 GCA_032191745.1 Picea mariana | reverse complement strand
GATTGTTGTCCCAAGGTACTTTGTCAATACTAAGCATTTCCATAATGGATTCGTCTAAAGGAAAAATCTGGAAAAAGTAGTCAAAAGCAGAAGACAAGGAGTTCAACCAAGATAGCATAAAATAAGTATCGGGTGCCAATATGTTGGTCATCCGTGGAGGAAGAGGTGGATTGAATATCAGTGTATGAATCCTCATCCAAACTAAGTGGCATAGTGTCACTCAGTGCATCAAATTCTAAAGGACTAGGCATAAGCCAAGGATCAAATGATTTTAAATACTGATAGGCCATAGTCAAAATCATATTGATTGTGGAAATAGGTTGTGTAGTAGGAAGAAGTGGTGTAGGGAAAGTACCCATAAGGGAAGAGACTTTCAAAATACCTACACCAACACTTTCATACGTGATCTTTTGATCTCCCAAGAAAGGAATATTGTTGGTGGCGGGAGCGCGAGTGTCCGGTGTACAGTAATCTAACTGGTCGATAGTGACAATTTTGCCTTGATAGGGGAATTTTACACATCGAAACATCGATGAAGCGACAACAGTCATGGCATAAAAGTTCCATGGATGATTTTAGGGGCTAAATTTTTCTCATGAGCTAATTTTCCATGGTTTTTCCAAAAATGAGATTGACTATTTTAAAAATGATTCACCCAAATTCTATAGGATAAAATTATTTTACCTTAAAAATCACCAAAAATTTATAAAAACTATATAAAATCCTTATAAATTTGAATATTTTTACAAAACTATCGCCAAACATTTATAGATGGGATATGAAGGATTAGTAAGATTTGCTAAGGTTTCTACATTTTAAAACAAATTTCCATCCTTAAAATCATCCCTACATAAAACCAACTTCTTCCTAATAACAAGTTGTAATCGAGGGGAGCATCGACTACCTCGACATCAACATAGACGGTTTTGTCGCCCAACTGAATGACCAAGAACTGAAAGAGTCCATGAGGATGGAAACCTCGCCCATCAAATTCTCATAACATGGTAGGGGATTGGTTAAGTGCAGGTGATTTTAATCCTTTCCAACAAGCTAACGACATGACACAAGTGGAATCTCCTTCATCCAAAATAGTGCAGTGAATGTGTTGGTTGCAAACAACAACATCATTTTGAAATGTGATCTGGTGAGAATTCGGGACTTGAAATTGTCCAGGTTAAAAATGATATTGTTTGACGACTCATGATCAATGGCACCAATGGCAGCCAAGAGCATTCTATGTTGACTTGGGCAGTGTTGTATAACTTCTAGTGCGGACATGGCACATGGTGCTTGAGCTAAATATTCAACGATGTTGTTTTTTTGGGTGGCACATGAACTAGGATTGAAAGTAGATTTATAGATGGTGCTCTTGGGAGGGTGTAAGATAGGGGCGAAAGTAGGTTTATCTATCTGAAGTGACCCAGACGGAGGACTAACAGATGGAGGACTAACGGAGGTGAGGGATGGACCTGGTAAATAACAATTAGTGACCTTTTCTTTGTCAAGCTTAGCTCGTGTGTCATATGTCATAGTGCGAGTGGTTAAATCAATCCAATTGAACATATACATATGAGCACTCTTCGAGGCTTCATAATTAGGATGGTGGCTAGAACTGCCCCCTATGGGGGGTGAGTACTTGAGAAACCATGGATTGTTGCTGAGGAAAAGGTTGTGTCAACACGATGGGCTGGGAATTCCCTTTGAAAATTTTTGCAACTTCATTGTGATGTGGACAGTATCGGGTGTAATGATCATCACCACAAATAAGACATGGGAATTTCGGTTTCCATTATGGTTTCTTTTCAGTAGCAGGCGATGGAGTTTGGTTTTTGGGTTGTTCATTATTATTATTCTTTTTGGGTTTATTCTTTGTCTTCTTATTACCTCCGGATTGTTGTGAAGGGGAAGATTGAACTATGTTCACCTTAGAGACTTGAGTTGGGAGTGAGGTAGAGAAGAGTGAGGTTGAATTGGAATGAGCACTGAAACAGAGCTATTTATGGTTCTAATCAACTGTGATGTAGATTGGGTTTTGACGGTGCCGATAAATCCATCCGCATGTGATGTGGACAAAGGTTTGGATGGATCGATAGTGGTAAGTGTATCATTTGGAATCAACTCGTACAAAGTACCATATTGTGAATAAACCAAATCTAAGTATTGATCCCGGTCAATGGCTTCTTCCTCAGTGACTACACCTCCCATGGCGACCTCATGAGCAATCGAGGGTAAAATAGATTTAGTAAACCATTCTCCCAATAACTAGTCATGAATGATCACTTTAATCAACCTTCATCGTCGTCTCCACTCATGAATGTGATCAGTGATATGCATGGAGTTGGTTTGATGAAGAGAGGTCAAAATTTTAGTACTCATCTCGTAACATATGGGTAGTTGAAAGTGTGTGAGGAAATACATGGCGAGGGAATTGAAATCTTGAAAACAACCTCATGGAAGTTCAAGGTACCACTTGGCTACTGAGCCCATAAATGTGCCTTGGAAGAGATGTAAACGTATAGAATCATCCATTAATGAGTTTGATGAACACCATAAATGGAATATCAACGAATGGTTATTTGGGTATTCTCTAGGCTTACCATCAAACTTTGGGATGTCAGAAGATAATTTAGCAGGAATCACTAGCCAAAAAGGAAAATGTAGTATGGGATTGTTGGTCAACCGAGAAAGGTCTGGGAGATCCAAAGTAGCAAGGAAAGGTAATTGTCAGTTAACCTGAGCATGATACTGGTGTGGAATAGGGACACCAATAGGTCCGTAAACTGGTTGAGATGGGTAAATGTATCCAGTATTCCCTCCTACATATAGTTTTTGTTGACCATGATAAATAGGATTTGATGATTGTTGAGGAACATTCATGAGTGCGAAAAAACCCGGTGGATTCTGAGGGGTGTAATTTGGTTGATTTGGTTGTGGGGGATAAACAGTTTTCCCTTGAGGGAGGTAAACAATTTTTACTTGAGGAGGATACACATTAGCCCCAAGGGGAGGATAAACATTAGACCCTTGGGGAGAATAAGGTTGTTGTACTTGAGGACCCCAGGTGGGATTTGGGACGCCCAGATAAGGTTGTCCATAAGACAGTCTAGAAGGAACATGATTTTACACTCCTCCTTGTGGGTTATGGTACGATTTCCCCCCAATCTAGGTTTGATTAAATGTGCCTTCTAAAGATACTCCCTAGGATTGTGAAGGGTTCCTAACAAAATAAGGTTCCCCCCTGCCATAGGTGGATTAAAAAACGGGGCTTGACCAGTAAAGGGAGGATGTCCTCCAGAAGGAACATGAAAAGGTTGTTGTCCCCTTGGAGGGGTAGGCCCACTATAGGATGGTGTTAGCATGTTTACGAACAGAAGTCAAAGTATGCATGTTTTCATTAATGGCAAGATCATAAATCAGCATGATGATGACGAACAAGAGAAAGTGGCAAGATCATAAGCATAACCACAACAGTGAAGAGAAACAGTGATCGTTGGATCACCCATCCTAAATTATCGATGGCCATTAGATCTAAATTTAGATAGGAGGAGCACGCAGAAGAGGATAATAGATCTTAGGCATCAAATCTGAGCATGGGGACCAGCTATCACTGGATCTAGAAGAACGAGCACGATCTTTAAGTGCAAGGTGAAGCGGGCTTACAAAGTCCCGAAAGCAGAGGGATCGTTCGATCCGAAGGACACGTCGTAGTAGATGAGGAGTTTCTCAAATTCGTGAATCAGGTGAATAGATGTGACCTAACCTCCAAATCCATGAAATGTGAAATCACAATGACAATCCTAGTTGTTGAAGACAGAGGACACATGGCAAGCAATTAGCATTTCGCTGACTTGAAAATTGGAGGAGTCAAAGGGATATGACACAGGAACTCGCGACATGTGAAGTCATGAAATGATCTAGACCATCGGATAACCAAAGTTTTGGACCTTTGATTTGACAAGAAAAGTGCCTGAATGTTTGGCCAGTGGTCATAGACAAGGTCACGTCATCGAAGAATGAAGGGAGGAGCTAGCATGTTGCTAAGCCCCATTTTGGAGATCGCAACTTGGGAGAGTCGAGATACCTCATCACAAGATTCTCGAAGTCGCGAGTCACAAAATTCTTTATGGATAACCACTTGGTCATAGCCAGTGGTCATGAGAAGGGAAGGATCTAGAATATAAGCTCCATTTCGGATATCACGACATGGGAGAGTCGAGATGTCTTATTACAAGAATTTTGAAACCCGAAATCACTTTTTTTTTAGCGCTCGATCACAACTATTGGGCATATGGGATAAATGTGAGACCCTACGAGTGTAATCCAATAGTGATGATTAATTGGGAATTTGATTAAAGGGCTACTATTTTCACCTCATTGTTACTTGTTCATTTACGATTCAGTTATCAAAACTGAATCATAGTTATTAGACGTTTGGTGATTCAGTTGCTGATGTGTTTCCTTGGAAATTGGAGGTGTAACTGAATCGGGGAGATAGAATAAAAGAGAAATGTGTGTGACTGTGTGATGTTGGTTGTTCTAATTGAAAAAATGAGTTGAACTGTAATAAAGGAAAAATTACAGTATGTGCAGTGTGAGATGAAACTTAGATATGGGAAACAGAAGATGAACAGACAGAAGCAGAGAAGATTTGCAGAACAAAATATAAAAGGTGAAGAGTGCAGAATGAACACATACCAAAGAGTTTGAGAGGAACAAAAAAATAACATATATAAAGAGACAACAAGTCAAGCCAAGTATGAACACAACAAAAGAATAGTGAAGCATAGAAGAATTGTAGAACTGAAAAGAAGTGGTAAGAATTGATATACATGTATTGTTGGCTATTCAATCATTTATTTATAATCAAGGAGGTAGGGTGGTGCTAGGGAGGACTATGGTCCTCTGATATTCAATAAGAGGGTTGATTCTCTCAGCAAGTTGGAGCTTGTAAAACAGAGGTAGTAGCCTCACATTGAATTGGTGCTCAAAGATCGATGATGTACAGAACTTAAAAGATTGCCTATCATTCAAAGAAGAAGAGGTTTTATCCCTTTATGGGTTTCCTCATGAAAATTGGTCTCTGTGTATATCTTATGTGTGACTTATGTTCATTATTTATGTTGTTCATATCTTGTATAATATTGATGGTCACTTGGAAGATATTAAAAATTGTTTGAATAAGTCATAAATTGTTTAAGCACAATAACAACTGATTCAACCCCCCCCCTCTCAGTTGTCTTACTAATTTGAAAAATGGTATTAGAGCGGGTTCCTTTTATCTAAAGGTATATTTGTAATCTTAAACATGACAAGTCATGAAGGGAATTCAGCCACTAAGCCTCCTCTGTTTGATGGAACAAATTTTTCCTTCTGGAAGGTTAGAATGAGAACATACTTAATGGCCTTAGGTGTTGACATTTGGGATGTAGTAGAGACTAGATATACAAATCTTATTGTGCTAGCTTCCAAGGATGATAAGTTAGATTTTAGCTTTAATGCTAAGGGACTGAATGCTATCTTGAATGGACTTTCTAAAGCTGAGGTTGTAAAGGTGATGCATCTTGAAAATTCCAAATCAATGTGGGATAAACTTATTAGCAGTTATGAAGGAAATGAGAAAGTAAAAGATGCCAAACTTCAAACATATATATTGAAATTTGAACAACTAAAGATGAATGAAGATGAAACAGTTAGAAAGTATTTTTTAAGAGTTGAAGAACTTGTGAATGCCATGAAGGGTCTTGGTGAGAAGATTGAAGAATCATTTTTAGTTCAGAAGATTTTAAGATCTCTTCTTGATAAATTTAATCCAAAAGTCTCTTCAATAGAAGAACTAAATGATCTTAAAAATATGTCCATTGATCAACTCCTAGGAACTTTAACTGCATATGAAATGAGAATTAGCAAAGATAAATCCATTACTAGAGAAGCATCTTTTAAAGCAGACAAGAATACTGATTCAGAACTAGATGATATTGGGGAAAAAATTGTGAGAAGGTTAAAGAAAGGATCAGGAAAATACCAAGGAAAGTTTCCCTTCAAATGCTTTAAATGTGGTAAAATAGGTCATTTTTCATCTAAGTGTCCTCACAAGGAAAAATACCAAAAGGATCAGAACTCTGATGATGAAAAGAAATACAAATTTAAGAAATATAGTAAAAAGAAAAGTTTGTGTGCAAACAATGATGACTCCTCAGAAGCCATAGATAGTGATTCATCATGTGAGGATAGAGTGAATGATTTTATTCTTATGGCTATGGGATATATTGATGATAAACATACAGGAGGTGACATGGATGATGAAGAAGTTGTGGTGGATATGGAAGGTGAATTAATCATTTGGAAGAAATTGGCAGACTCAGATGTAAGAAGAGAAAACAAAAAAAGTTGTTTATGCAGTTTAAAATGAATGGTAAGAAACTTGATGAAGACTTCGACTTACTAAAAGTGGAGTTAGAAGAGGAAAATAAAACAGAAAAAATTTTGAAAAAAAAATTATCAGAAAAGAAAGCAAGATGTGAAGCCTTAGAAGAAGAGATAGTAAAAACCAGAAAAGAGATGGAGAAGTTTAAGGCATTGTATCAACAAAATCTGTCAAGTATAAAAGAATCAAATGGATTAACCTCCATTCTAAATCGACAAAGGAATCCAAATTTGAAAGCTGTCTTGGGCTATGAAGAAGGATCAAGTAGTGATCATCCAAGTAATACATAACCCATTAATTTTGTTAAATCTACAATCATTGACAACAACCACTCTGCAGAAATAAAGAAAGAAAATCAGCCACCAAGAAGGAATGAAGGAAAAAGTACCAGAACTGAATCTGTATATCGGAGAAATTATCAGCATGGAAGAAATCGACCCGCTCAAAGAAGACAGTATTTTTCTAGATACAAAGGATTTTTCTTTGGATATTTTTTTTTCTGTTCTAACTTTGGTCACAAAGCTATAACTTGTTATTTAAGATTTAGATATGAGCAATCAAGTTACTCAAGGAATAATAAAAAAATATTGAGACAACCAAGAAACAAACAACCACAAACTATAAATCATGTGATGGTTGGGAGAATCATGCAGGTGAAACATAACAACATTTATGAGCATAACAATTGGTATGATCTATTATTCAGTGAACCACAATGTTACGTCTTCCATAACTATGGACATAAAGCTGTAGATGGTCACTTAAGGAATTATAACCAAATTTGAATCTCGCTGCTGAAAATTTCAAGGTTTGGAAGAAGAAAGAATATGACAAGTATAGACTAGTGTTATCATCCCAAAGACAAAAGAATCCCTGGTATATTGACAGTGGATGTTCCAAACATATGACTGAAGACAAAAGTAAGTTTCTAACTCTAAGTGAAAGCAAATCAGGGAATTTAACTTTTGGAAATGATGCACCCAGAAAAATAAAAGGTAAAAGAATAGTAAGTCTGGGTAATGGCAAAGAAAAAGATCAATATGTGTTGTTTGTAGATGGTATAAAACATAATCTAATAAGTGTCAGTCAAGTTTTTGATAGAGAATGTGAAGTTTTTTTTACTTCTAAAGATTGTAAAATAAAGTCTGTGAATTCAATACAGTTGGTTGCAAAAGGGATAAGAACAAAAAACAATGTCTATGTGTTAAAAGAAGAAAAAGAAGAATGCCACTTAAGCAAGTATGATGAAAGTTGGCTATGGCATAGGAGACTTGGACATCTAAATTTTGATCATATAATCAAGCTTAGAAACAATGGGGTAGTAAAAGATCTTCCAAAGATATCAAAGCCATATGATTATGTTTGAAACCTTGCCAAATAGGAAAGCTTACTCAGACACGGTTCAAATCTAAAATCTTTCCTTCAATAGAAAAATCACTCTAGTTAGTACATATGGAGATATGTGGACCATCAAGGAAAGAAGGTACATGAAAACAAAAATATTTTATGTTGATTATTGATGATTATTCTAGACTAACATGGGTTTCCTTTTTGAATGAAAAATCTGAAGTATTTTAAAAATTCAAAGTGTTTAAGGCTCTGACTGAGAATCAAATAGGAAAAAGATTGAAGGTAGTAAGGTATGATAGAGGAGGAGAGTTTAGTTCATGGAACTTCAAAGAGTTCTGTGATAAACATGGAATCAAACGAGAATAGACTATTCCAAGAACTCCATAGCAAAATGGAGTAGTTGAGAGGAAGAATAGATCAGTTCAACAGTGGAAAGATCAATGATGAGTGAAAATAGTATTGCTCAGACATATTGAGTGGAATCAATTCATACAACTATTCATATCGTGAACAAATCTCATCTCAGGCCACATAGTGACAAGAATCCTTATGAATTATGGTTTGGAAGACCTGCTTCAATCAAGCATTTTAAAGTCTTTGGGAGTAAATGTTATATTAATAATAATGATGAAAATATTGGAAAATATGATGATAGGGATGATGAAGGTATCTTCTTAGGTTATGCTACAAATAGTAAAGGATACAGATTTTACAATAAGAGGCTGCATAAATTGGTTGACTGTATCGACATTAAAGTTGATGAAGAAATCTCAGTACGTAATGTAAGAAGTATTGAATCAAGAACATAAGATATAGTTGAAGATGAAGATGAGCAATTCCAAGGATCAGAAAGAGAAGAATTTGAATCATATGAAGACATAAATACTCAGGATGACATAAATCAACAGAAAGAAACAAAACCACCTCTCATAATTGTTAGAAAAAATCATCCTAAAAATCAGATAATTGGAAATATAAATAAAGGAGTTCAAATGAGAAGGAAATTGATTAAAGACTCACAACAATATGAGGTTGCTTTTCTATCTATGATTGAACCTAAAAAATTTGTTGAAGCTAGCAAGCATGATGATTGGATTAGAGCTATGAATGAAAATCTTGATCAGATTGAGAAGAACAATACTTGGGAGCTTGTTCCTAGACCTAAAGATAAGAATGTAATAGGATCCAAATGGGTGTTCAAGAATAAAATGAATGAAAAATGACAAGTTGTTAGGAATAAATCCAGATTAGTCTATAAAGGGTATGCGCAAGTTGAAGGATAGGACTTTGATGAAACCTTTGCACTAGTGGCAAGATTGGAAGCCATCAGAATGTTTCTTTCATATTCTTGTCATAAAAACTTTAAAGTATATCAGATGGATCTAAAGTCATCATTTATTAATGGAGATCTAGAGGAAGAAGTAAGTATGGAGAAACCTGAAGGATTCTCACTGATAGATAATCTTGACTATGTATGCAAGTTGAAGAAGGGTTTATATGGACTGAAACAAGCACCACGAGCTTGGTATTATAGACTGGACAAATTTTACAAGACAAATGGTTCAAGAAAGGTATTGTGGACAACAATATCTACATTACGTCTGAAGGTGATTATTTACTATTTGTTTTGGTTTATGTAGATGCCATTATTTTTTGATGTACTAATGATTCTTCTATCCATTGGTTTGATAACTCTATGAAAACAGAATTTGAGATGTCCATGATAGGAGAACTATCATATTTTCTTGGTATACAAGTATATCAGAGTTCTACAGGAATATTTATCTCTGAATAAAAATATTTGAAAGAAGTGTTGAAGAAGTTTTAGATGGAAGATTCTTCCCCTGTTAGTAAACCTATGGTGGTTAGTTGAAAGATTAGTAAAGATGATATTTCACATGATGTTGATCAAAGGACATATCGATCAATGATAGGCAATCTTCTGTACATCATAGCATCCCATCCTGATATAATGCAAGTTGTTGGAATGGTAGGTCGTTATCATTCTTCTCCTAAAAAAATTCATCTAGTAGCTATAACATGGATATTCAAATACTTGAAGGTCACAATGACTTATGATTTTGGTATCCTAAAAATTAGGATATTCAGTTAACTACTTATCCAGATGCTGATTGGGAAAATTGTGTGGATGAGAGAAAGAGCACCAATGGAGGGGCATTCTTCCTGGGTGAATCGTTAGTATCATGGATTAGTAAGAAGCAAAGATCTATTTCCTTGTCAACTACAGAGGCAGAGTACATTGTTGTTGCTACTTGTTGCACTCAAATTTTATGGATGATACAAACTCTTGCAGATTTGAAGGTAAATTATACTGATCTGATTTCAATTCACTATGATAATACCAGTGCCATTAGTGTCTCCAAGAATCTTGTTCTTCATTCCAAGACTAAGCAAATATCAATCAAATATTATTTTCTCGGAGAGAAGGTTACAAACAGAGTTGTTCAACTGAATTATATTCCTTCCATAGAACAGATAACCGACATCTTTACTAAACCATTAGCAGGGACCCCTTTTGGATATCTTCATCAGAAGATGGGGGTTATATATTCTTTCGTCTAATGTGTTCACCTTGTCAGGGGGAGTACTTATTGAATATTTGTTATAATTCTAGTGAATATCGCTTTGGTCCTTCTGTTCATAGTTTCCAGGGGGAGTATGTGCCTGTCACATATCTAATACCTTTGAAATATACTACAATAGCTCAGGGGGAGCGTGTTTCTTATTTGACATTGATGTCAAAGGGGGAGAAAGTATGGTAATGGTAAGGATACTACAGTGGTATAGTTGGATGTTAAGTGGATAGTCCATCTCTTCAGGTTCTTCGGGGGGTTTCCATCAATGCCAAAAGGGGAGATTGTTGGCATGTTTACAAACAGAAGGTAGAGTATGCATGTTGTCATTGATGGGAAGATCATAAATCAGCATGACGATGAAGAACAAGAGAAAGTGGAAAGATTAGAAGCGTAAGCTCAACAGTGAAGAGAGACAATGATCATTTGATCACCCATCCTAAATTATCGATGGTTGTCAGATCTAAATTTAGATAGGAGGAGCCCACAAAAGAGGAGAAATGATCTTAGGCATCATATTTGAGCATGAGGACCAACAGTCATTGGATCTAGAAGAACGAGAACTATCTTTAAGTGCAAGGTTAAGTGAGCTTACAAAGTCCCAAAAGCAGTGGGATTGTTCGATCCGAAGGACACGTGGTAGCAGAAGAGGAGTTTCTCAAATTTGTGAATCGGGTGAATAGAGGTGAGATAACCTCCAACTCCATGAAATGTGAAATCGTGATGAAAATCCTGGTCGTTGAAGCCAAAGGACACGTGGCAAGTGATTGGCATATCAATGACTTGCACATTGGAGGAGTCAAAGGAATATGACACAGGAAATCACGACATGCGAAGTCATGAAATGATATAGACCATCAGATCACCAAAGTTATGGACTATTGATTTGACAAGAAAAGAGCCTGAATTTTTGGCCAGTGGTCATAGCCAAGGTCATGTCGTTGAAGGATGAAGAGAGGATCTAGCACGTTTCTAAGCCCCATTTTGGAGATCACAACTTGGGAGAGTTGATATGCCTCATCACAGTATTCCCGAAGTCACGATTCACCAAATGATTTATGGATAAGTGCTTGGTCACAGCTAGTGGTCACGAGAAGGGAAGGATCTAGAAGCTAAGCTCCATTTCAGAGATCACAACAAAGGAGAGTCGAGATGTCTCATTACAAGAATTCTGAAACGTGAAATTGTAAAATCACTTTTTGTTTAGTGCTCGGTCACAGCCAGTGGGCATATGGGATAAACGTGAGACCATGCAGGTGTAATCCAACGGTGTTGATTAATTGGGAATTTGATCAAAGGGCTATTGTTTTCACCTCATTGTTAATTGTTCAGTTACGATTCAGTTAGTAGAACTGAATCATAGTTCTTGGACGTTTGGAGATTTAGTTTTTGATGTGTTTCCTTAGAAATTGGAGGTGTAACTGAATCAGGGAGATAGCATAAAAGATAAATGCATGTGACTGTGTGATGTTGGCTATTATAACTAAAAAAATGAGTTGAACAATAAGAAAGGAAAAATTACAGTATGCGCAGTGTGAGACGAAAATCAGAGATGGGAAACAAAAGCTGAATAGACAGAAGCAGGGCATATTTGCAAAACAGAAAAGAAAAGGTGAAGAGAGCATAATGAACACATACCAAAGAGTTAGAGAGGAACAAAGAAATATCATATAGAAAGAGACAACAAGTCAAGCCAAGTATGAATAGAGACAAAGAATAGTCAATCAGAGAAGAATTGTAGAACAGAGAAGAAGTGGTAAGAATTGATATAACTATACTGTTGGTTATTCAATAATTTATTTATAATCAGGGAGGTAGGGTGGTGCTAGGGAGGATTGTGGTCCTCTGATATTCAATTTGGTTCTTGAATATTGGAAGTTGTATCTTCCATATAGTTGTGGCTAGAAAATAGGGTGCTAGGGTGGTGCTAGGGAAAACACAGAGTTTTATGTATGGAAGTTGGTGCTTGTATAAGTCTAGTTGGTACTAGAACACTCAGGGAGTTGATGCTTCCTTCTAGTGGGTGCTATAAAAATAAGAGGGTTGATTCTCTCAGCAAGTTGGAGCTTTTAAAACAAAGGTAGTAGCCTCACATTGAATTGGTGCTCAAAGATAGATAATGTACAGAACTTAAAAGATTGCCTATCATTCAAAGAAGAAGAGGTTTTCTCCCTTTATGGGTTTCCTCATGAAAATTGATCTTTATGTATATCTTATGTGTGACTAATGTTCATTATTTATGTTGTTCATATCTTGTATAATATTGATGGTCACTTGGAAGAGATTAAAAATTGTTTGAATAAGTCATAAATTGTTTAAGCACAGTAACANATGGTTGTCCTTTGAGAGGGATCGGTCCACTAGATGGTGGTTTCCCCCCGGTCGGGATATCTCCCACAGTTGAGTGTGTCTATCTGGAAAGGGTCTTCATTCTCTGGTGTAAATATGTTCCAACAGGATCCTATTGAAGATGAGGAGTTGTAGAGTGAAAAGGTGGGAGTAGTGGTTGAAGTGCCTTGGGTATGAGTAGAGGTGATGACTCCATCATTAAGATGGACTTGTGCTGACGTAACAGCAGGATCAATGACATGTTCAATGGGGTGATCAATAGTTTGACCAGATGGTCTGGCCTCAACAACAGGAGTGTCATGAGGATTAAGAGGTTTTCGAATGTATTCAAAATGCTCGTAAATATCATGTCCCGATGGATTCCTCCATATAGAAAAAGTAGGTGTTTGATGTGTAACTACTATGGTAGTAGGATGAATGGGGGTCCTATAGTCATCACCAAAAATTGGTTATGTCGATCCCATAAATGTCTCAGTAATTGATCTCAAAGGTAAACCCGGGACTTCTTCTTCTATAACACTATCGAGTGAGTCCAATCGAACAAAAAGTGGTTCAATAGGAGCTGCTAACATAGGTGTAGTGCGAGGATCAATTTTTTCAACCGTAACCAAGGCTCTTTCCAAATTTTCTAACAAAGGAGTAGCAACACTCCTAGAGTCATAACGATTTTCTACCTCTTCATGGTAGTCTTCTAGTGAGTTAGGAGGTAAGGGTTCGTAGCCTTCTTCCGGAGGCAGCCCTTGCATCCTACATGATCGATGAAGACCTTTATCGTCTATAGGCTCAATTTTGAAGAGTTATTGAAACAACAGAACACGCTAAAAAATCTAGAAATACCAACAAGAAAACAAACCTTCTCTCGATGACCGTACTAGTTGGTGATGAAATCCAACATCAAGTGATCAAGTCAATAAGGGGATAGGATATGAGTGAGTGGAAAAGTTATGATGGTGACCTACTTAACGGACTTATGCCTTGGTGCAAGCTTCCATACAGTAATCGTGGATTTACCCTCCAAGGAGCTCGAGTGAGTTTGACCATCATATGTTCCAGGTACAGTGAAGACTTCCCTTCACTGTAACCTTATGTAAAAAACCTTCAATATTATGCTTACTAAGGACACCAATTTGAATTCATCCCCTGGGCAGGTACAGTCGACAGTCCAGTCCGAACATATGGGTAGGATAACAAGTCTGAAATCCTTCAAGAGAACTGAGGACAAGTGGACTGGTAGAACTCCAGACGACCTCGAACAGATTCAAAATTCACAAAGCACTGAGACCAAATGAACACAGTTGAGCCTCAAGAAGAACCCCCAATATATGATCTGACTACTATGAATGGTTAAACCACATAGGGATAATCTTCATAACTCTCCCGAACGTGACCTCGTGCGCAACCCCTGTGTGAGAGAGGGATCCCAGATAAGCTTATATGAAAATTGGGTTTT
Source organism: Picea mariana (assembly GCA_032191745.1). NCBI lineage: Eukaryota > Viridiplantae > Streptophyta > Pinopsida > Pinales > Pinaceae > Picea > Picea mariana. The sequence continues at coordinate 27,702 of JASDQU010243249.1, read as the reverse complement.
CTCTCCCTATCGCAAGATGATAATGTTTTTTTTGAATGCTTTGGAGAGTTGTGCTCATAGCCTAGTCCAAAGCGCTAATCCTAGTCTAATGTTGGTGGAGGAATCTAAAAAAGAAAAAGTTTCTAGATCGATTTTAATTAGCATTGATTTTTGTGGTCGTTCTTTACTCACAGGTGAATAAGAGTGACACTGATGATATTATGACTCGATTCCAAAAAATGCATAGGAAACAAGATAAACAATATTTTCTTTCAATGAATTTCTATTTATGGGAAGGAGAAGAAATTTTCCTTTTCACTATCAAACACAAAAAATGTAGAGACTTCATGCAATTGTTCTCAATCAAGAATCCAATTCAATGCTAAACTATTCAGAAAATGATCCTAATATCCAAAAGTCAATCGTGAAAATACATCTCTTTGTTTAAATATGAATTTTAAGTGACTTGATTCAAAGCTTCTTATGCCAACTAGATTTCATTGTTTGCAAGTTTAAGGAATTGGAAGAAAATGTCACATAAACAAAAATCACACTCTCATTATGATCAAACAACAAGAAAAAACAAAGACAAATTTTCAAAAAGAAAATCGAAACTCAAACAAGAGGAATTGCTTGGAAAGATAACTCAAAGATCAAATGGAACAATACACAAATCCCTAAACCTCCTTGTAACAAATTTCATGCAATCAGATAAATGAGAAAGTATCAAACCAACTCCATATCTCAAAGAGGAAGAGTGATTCCAAAACAAGGAAGAGTGATTTCAATATCTTTTAAAAACCAAACAAAACATTAAAACCCCTTGGAAATAAAATGGTTGAAAGTCTTACAGAAGATACATACTGATGGAAAAAGTCTTGATCATGAAAGAAAACCAAAAAATCACAGCCAAAAGAGGTATCCCACAAATGTTCAACAGAGTAAAATCGACGCTCTGGTGATATGGGCACCAAAGAATTGCAGCTCTCTATAAAGCATTGTAGGGGAGCATCAAGCTTGGAATCATCACTCTAGATGTAATGGAAGGGGAGTGCTGAGTTCTGAGAATGAAAAATGTCAACCCATAAAACAAAAAACTTAGGAAAATTCAAGTAGCAGCATGTGTAGGATGACTTCAAGACTAATAACGCATCTAAAAATGAGAAAAACACAGTGAATAAGATCTGAAGATGGGAAAAGACTAAAACAAGACCAAGGAAGGAAACCAAAACTAAAAGCTTCTCTCCTCAGTGGAGTCGCCAATTTCTTTTGTAGGAAAATTCCTCTACAGACAGGTGAATTTCTTCTTGGACATTAGACCCCTATGACCAAGACAGAAAAGTGCTAACTTTGAACATTGAATTTCCTTTAAACATGGCTAATCTAGTCAATAGAGAAAAGGAAGAAAGTATGAGTACCTTTCTACGAAGTTTGTCCTCGCTCAGTCCAAGTTGATCTTGATATCCAAGTCATTTAATGAGTCCTGCAATCCAATAAACAATGAAGACAAAGCATACTTTTTATTCTACCATTATTAGTTTAAAGCTAGATTTATCCAAAATACAAGCTCATGCAAATGTACACAATCTTGAAGAAAATAGGACAAGCACATGTATTAATGAGAACAAAATAATGTTCTTACAAAGTGTAGATGCATATGTAGCAGCCTCACCAAGCTCTCCTTATCCAACCCCTTGCTCAAATAATCCATAGTCAAAATGACAATACTTTTAACTGATTATTCCCCCTTTTCACCATGATAATGCCTCCTTGTATAGGCTTTGAGAGGCATAACCACCTTATATATTCTTGGGATAAGTTTAGGATATTACTCCATCAGTTGTAGAACTTCCCTTAGATTCAACCCTGAACTTAGATTCGAGTCAAACTGACTCGGATATTTATCAGTTGTGTTTAGAGATAAGGGGGATTTGTCCCTAAGATTTTCTCAACAAAGTGGTGCTCCCTCACAATGGGTGGTAGAGTGTTGTAGCGCTTCCTGCTAAGAGGGAAAAAAGTGCTAGCACTCCTTGCAATTGGGCAGGGGAGCGTTAATCTCCAAAAATACTTTTATGATGGTAATTTCTCAAGGTAAAAGTTGGTACTCTTTGTCAAAAGATATATTTTCATCTTCTAACGAATTTTAGAGGAAATATCTAAAATGTCATCTGCGATGTGACACAATCGAGATGACAGTATGCTTTTTGTGACACTTGCGACACTTGCAAAAAAGTGTGACACTTGTGATAATGACAATGATACATCATCGAAGTGAGTAATTTTGACATGTAAAACGGATAGGAGCCAAAGTCTTTCATGCATTCTTCCACTGATATGTGGTCACACCTCCTTTTATACACCTCATAAAGATTATTTTTCCATCTATCCAAAGAATTTATAGAATCTATGTCACAATATTTGACAATCCTCCTAATTAGTTCCCCATCTATGGTGGGGTTGATGTAATCTTCCGTGTGCCCCATGACCTTGTAAATATTTTCAATTTTTGAGATTTTTTCATCCTCTTCAATAGGCTCATTATAGCAGTCCCCTTCATATGGATATAGTGGCATGATCACACATAGGGTGTCAGTCTCAAATGACATCTAGCATTTCTTCAAATTAAACATCTCATTATTGTCAAATTCCCAGTCAACTCCTAGAAATGAAAGGTAGGGATCCAAATCATCCATTATTTCAGTGACTTCGAAGTTAGCCTTTGTTTCTATTCCTTCCATGTTCACCTCCACCTGCTTCAACTGACTGATGGGGTAGATATTGCATTGATTGGATAATCGAAGTTGAATGGGTAACCATACCAACTTTGGTTTCCCCATCACTTCCCAAGATTTATTGGGTAAAATGTTCAAACTGGATCCTAGATCCAACATGACTCCATCCATATCATACCCACCAATATTTGATGTCATCTTAAACTCTCATCTAGTGCATTTTTTCTTGATGACCTAGCAAACATCCCTTTCTGGAAGGGGAGCGTCTCCTTATTCTTTCATGAAAGAAGTTAACATCTGAGTCAACTTACTCACATCTTCTAGATCCCTAAGTAAATGCAAACATTAGTGAAAGAATTTATTGACTTGATCTTCTGCGTCTTCCATGTGACTATGTTCACGCAAGGATTTTGCACCCATTGCAACTCTTCTTGGAATTTTTCATATGCTTTATGCTCACTGCATGGCATCATAGTTTACCTAAGTTCTTATTCTATCGATATTTGGGTTGTGCACTGGATATATTCGTGCACATGAGCTTCCTCCAAATATCTTTGTGTTACACATTGTAGTTCTTTTCACGCATGTGATTCCTCCAATGACCTTTATGTCACCCACTACACTTCTTCATGGATTTTTGTTTCTTCTAGCAACCTTTACATCACCCTCTAGACTTCCTCTTAGACCCATTCCTCTTCAAGAGACCTATGAGTCATGTTTTGAAGCTCCTTGTGTGCTCATTATTCATCCAAGTCTCTATGTGCATCACACATAAATTGTTTTTGCTAAGTCACATAAAAATTAGGAGGGGGTTGGGGGGGGCTTCCTGATCTTTCCCTCTTCTTTCTAACCCAAGCCTTCTTCATTCTTGAAGTATGCCCCTATCTTTTCCCATCCATGAGTTACTACCAAGACATTCACTTCTCCATCATTCTTCTTTTTTTTGTGTCTTGGCATGTACCATGTTATAGTTACCCTTCTTGTCCTCCCACTTTTTCAAGAAGTATGGACAATCCTCGGTTACATGTTCAGGACTATAAAAATATGTACAAAGAATGCACAGATTAGTGCATATTTGTGAGACATGAACAATCTCATCGAAATTGAAACATGTGGGGGGTATCCCACCTCCTCCACTGTATCCTTGTCCACAGTCACATCCATACCCACCTCAAGGTCCTCCTTGATATCCAACTCTGCCACCACCACCACTCTCACCACACTTTTTCTCCTCTTGTACCCAAAATTCATCCTAGGTATTATATTTCATCATTTGGAGGGAGCGACAGCTACTAGTATTGTGATTGACGTACTTACATAATTCACAAAAGGGGGTGTGAATCATTACTTGATACATTTTTAAGGTGGGGCAATGGGGTGGCACATGGCCCTACTGTTGACATATTTCACACCATTCCTACTGTCTATATGGAAATGGACTCGGCGTGTATGTTTCCACATAATTTGTAAGGACCAGGCACTCATCCCGTCGATGCCCCTCTGAACGACATGTAGTGTACCACATTTGTTTGTGCATGAATTTATCCTTGGCCATATATTGTAGTTGCATAGTTAAGTTGGCCAATTGTCACTGAACCTACACCAAATTATTCAATGTTTTTTTGCCTCTAGGTGTGGCTTCCAAGTGCATCACATTCTCAAATTCATCAGCCTTAGTAATCACCTTTTTTTGGGTGAGTGGCCATATATTGTAGTTGCATAGTTAAGTTGGCCAATTGTCACTGAACCTACACCAAATTATTCTATGTTTTTTTGCCTCCAGGTGTGGCTTCCAAGTGCATCACATTCTCAAATTCATCAGCCTTAGTAATCACCTTTTTTTGTTTGTGCATGAATTTATCCTTGGCCATATATTGTAGTTGCATAGTTAAGTTGGCCAATTGTCACTGAACCTACACCAAATTATTCAATGTTTTTTTGCCTCCAGGTGTGGCTTCCAAGTGCATCACATTCTCAAATTCATCAGCCTTAGTAATCACCTTTTTTTGGGTGAGTGGGACTCAGATATGGGGGAGCAACCCCACAATGAACCATTCTTTGTGTTACACATCTTAGATCTAGAACTTCATCCTATCCAACAAGATTTTGAACCACTGGTCATAATCCCAAATAGTCTCTCCTTCTTTCTTCTTGATTTTCTTGATTTCTATAATGCATTGGGACTCTCACTTCATCTTCTAAAATTCCCAAAGTAGATCGTGTTTGATCTTGTCCAGGGACCTCGCATGTCCTATTGTTGCAGTAGCCTTATATTGCATATACCATGTCAGGGCCTGATCCTTGAACGTAGTCTCCAGTTGTGTGATCTTAGCCACCTCGTCTGTAACTCTCTTTATAAACCATATTGCTTCCTAGGTGAAACAATATGGCTCAGAATCATGTTTACCCATTCCATCGAACATGACGAATCTCAACATACTATCTTCACTAGTAGAAAAAGACAAATTTATGATTAAAAAAATGACTAAAAATTGCATATAAATGAATAAGTTTAGTCATGTGACTAATAATAGTATATTTTTGGACATATATAACGTGACCAAATATATGACTAAAACATTTTAGTCATTTATTGGTTTTTTGGTTGATCGTTTTGGTGGTAACTTTAGTCATTGTTTTATTCATTAATCATTGTTCACTGGTCATTTATTTGGTCATGGTAGTCCATTATTTTCGTCAACAAGTAGTAAATTTTTTCATTTGTATCATTTATTTCCATCAACTACTAGTATATTTAGTCATTGTAATCATCATTTTTCGTCAACAGCTAGTATATTTAGTCATTGTAATCATCATTTTTCGTCAACTAGTAGTATATTTAGTCATTTGTATTCTCTAATTTCCATCCATTGGTAGTATATTTAGTCATTGTTGTAGTCATTGATTGTCATTAACAGGTCATTTATTTGGTTGTAGTAGTCATTTATTTTTGTCAAAAAGTAGTAAATTTAGTCATTTGTATCAATTATCACCATCAACTAGTAGTATATTTAGTCATTTGATTCACTGATTTATGTAAATTGGTAGTGTATTGATATAATGTTTATTAGTTTCATAATCATTATATTTACTATAAGTTTAGTAGTAAATGTCCAATTATATGATGATATGAATAATTTAGTATTTACCATAAATTAATTGTGTAATGCAGAAATAAACATAATACTAAACTTAAATTAAAATATTAAATAACTTAGTATTAAACTTAAATTAAAACATTAAATAACTTAGTAGTCAACTTAAATTAAAACATAAAATAAAATATAAAAGATTGATTCTAACATGATCATGTTATAATATAGAGGATTGTGCTCGTTTAACCATTGATGATACCCTCGTCACCCAACCACGGGCCTTAAGCACCCTCCAAACACCTTGACCTTGACCGAGAAGAGAATTCTGGTTGCAATCAATAGCCAATAGAGGATAAATTCACCAAGCAAAAGAATAGAAACTAAACTGAACAAATGATCCCACCCAAAAGCTAGCACACCACTTTCCAGCTCTCCCAGAAACCTGTGCACCAAACTGTTGTTGCCTGCAACTGCCTGCACAGATATTACTCTCACTGCAAATGCTGAGATGACAAATAATGAAACTGGTGCCCTGTATTTATAGTGGACTGGCCAGTCTAACTGGGGCCAACCTGGACAGTCTAACTGGCTCGACTTCTCCTTCTAGGTATCAATAAATCCAATATAAATATATTTGTTTAGCCGACAACTTGTCTAGGGTTTCCTTCAATTCTTTGCTTCCTTTCGGAGGATTCTAGTCTCATCATAGGTCATAATAGAGGTTCATACCTCCTAAATCTACCATAATATTAACACTCCCTCCTAGCTAGGGAGGTATGGCCTTGAGCACAACATACCATTCAACTGGTAGCACCACGAGCACCTGTCATCATTATCCGACTGGATAATCTCCTATGACAACTGGTACAATATCAATTTATAGAACACACATGTGTCTATTCCAGTAGTACACAACTACTCAGACTTTGTGAAACGTAATCACAAATTGTCCTTCGTAACAAATAACAACCTGCATATAAACAATGTTATGATAAAAACTGTATCATCTGGGCCAATATTTCACTCACATCTATGAGATCTGAAAGAATGTCTTCCACCAAAGTAGTCTTCATCTGCATAGAAACAGGGTTATCATAAAACTGAATCATCTGGGCCAGTCTTTCACTCACATATGAGAGGTATGAAAGAATGTCTACCCTCAATATAGAATATCAACACTGGGCTATCTGCCCCATTCTTCTCAACCAAGGAAGAAGGATTGTTTCTGATTTCTGAACCTGAACCATTTCCCACCCTAGGCCATTCTTCCAACACTAAACAAAGTGTAACCTGGAAATAATGAGTCTTCCCTCAAGAAATGTATGGACCATTCCTTACCCTAGGCCATTCCTCTGACACTAAACAAAGTGTAACCTAGAGGGAATGAGTCTACCCTAAGGAATGACTGTCCTGGACTATTCCCCACCCTGGGCCATTCTTCTGACACTAANGACACCAAACAAGGTGTAGCCTGGAGAGAATGAGTCTACCCTCGAGGAGTAACTGTCTGGACCTTTCCCCACCCTGGGCCATTCCTCCGACACTAAACAAAGTGTATCCTGGAAAGAATGAGTCTGCCCTTGAGGAATGTCTGTTCTGCATCAACCTCCAAATGGACGATTCTTTGAAACTTCGCACAACTATGAACTTCGAAAGAATGACTGCCTGGTGAGACGAACCATTCTACTTGACCACTACTCAGAGTGACTGCCAAGAAGAATGATTGTCCTAGACCACTCCCCGTAATGGGAAGTCACTGTCTATGATACATCAACAATCAGTCTACCTCCCATGTTAGCTACAATGGGAAGCCACTGTCCGTCAGAAATCTCAATCCACTTTTTGAACAGGAAAGCATCTGTCCAATCTAGACTCTTACAAAAATAAATAACATTTTCAATTCTCCCTCCTAACTGGAGAGTTATTTTAATCACAGAAATAAGAATTTTTTCGTACCTTCTCTATCCTAGAGAGTCTTCCCTTTCAGCTAAGGGAGTTATTTCCACAATCCCCATCTTCTCTCGGAAATATGAAAACTTGATTCTAGAAAGAGGCTTTGTCAGGATATTTGTTGTCTGCTCATCAGTGGGGGTATACTCGAGCTTTACCTCTCCTTCGTGGAATTTATCTCGGATAAAGTAGTATTTGATCTCAATGTTCTTCGACCTTTCATGAAACACTGGATTCTCAGATAATCTTATGCAACTCTGATTATCACAATATATTGTGGTCGATTCTGGAGTCTGATCAAATAAATTGGATATTAACTTCCTTAGCCATATTTCTTCTGTGCATGCTTCACAAGCTGCCATATACTCTGCTTTTGTTGTACTAAGTGTGACAAACTTCTGCTTTTTGCTGCTCCAAGATATCATAGCAGAGCCCAAGCTTAAACACATACCTGAAGTACTCTTCCTGTCTTCTGCACTTCCTGCCCAATTAGAGTCTATGAATCCATGAAGTTGGATATCACTGGATGCGGTATATATTAAGCCATAGTTTATTGTCCCACAAACATATCTTAAGACATGCTTTGCAACTATCCAATTCTATTGTCTCGGTTCCACCTGGAACTGACTTAATGTATTTATAGCAAAGCAAATATCTGGTCGAGTATTTACCAAGTACATCAATGATCCAATTAACTACCGATATAGAGATGGATCTACTAGATCAAAATCTAGGACTTTTACTTTTCTTATATCTGCATTCATAGGAGTGTCCATGAACTTACAGTCCATCATTCCAAACTTCTGAAGGATTTTTATTGCATATTTTCCTTGTCCAAGGAATACTTCACCACACT
>JASDQU010243249.1:0-18267 GCA_032191745.1 Picea mariana | reverse complement strand
ATCCACATATTATCTTCAATTGTCCCGGTAAGTGCTAAGTAATGTAAGAGACTGATTGTTTCGCACATGTCTTCGGTTGACTGATAACTGGTCATGCCTTGATCCAAAACTTCAACTGTGTCTTTTCTCTCTTCTGAGAAAGTCAATATGTGCGTTGAGTTAGGGCGCATCTAGATATCTTCTCCTTGAACAAGATTCTCCATCACAAGGTGCCGGATCTAAGAATTAGGGTTTCTACAACTGCTACTGCTAGTAACCCTAGCTGTAGTTCTTTGGAAGCTACTCCTGCTAGTAACCCTAGCGGTAGTTCCTTAATGAGCTCAATACCTAGTGGTTATGTTTCATTCCAGTGTTTTAGGCTGAATGAGGGGGGTGTGGGCCCATAACCTATTAGAATATAGAGAATTGTGCTCGTTTAACCATTGACGATACCCTCGTCACCCAACCACAGGCCTTAAGCCACCCTCCGAGCACCTTGACCTTGACCGAGAAGAGAATTCTGGCTGCAATCAATAGCTAAGAGAGGCTAAATGCACCAAGAAAAAGAATAGAAACTAAACTGAACAGATGATCCCACCTAGAAGCTAGCGCACCACTTTCCAGCTCTCCCAGAAAACCTGCGCACCAAACTGTTGCTGCCTGCAACTACCTGCGCAGATATTGCTCTCACTGCAACTGCTGAGATGACAAATAATGAAACCGGTGCCCTATATTTATATTGGACTGGCCAGTCTAACTGGGGCCAACCTGGCCAGTCTAACTGGGTAGACTTCTCCTTCTGGGCATAAATAAATCCAATATAAATATATTTTTTCAACCGACAACTTGTCTAGGGTTTCCTTCAATTCTCTGCTTCCTTCCGGAGGATTCTAGTCTCATCATAGGTCATAATAGAGGTTCATACCTCCCAAAGATACCATAATATTAATAGATCATGATAAAAAAACTAAAGTAATCTGACATAAAATCAAATGAAAAGATATAATATTGCAATTTAGATGAACTGCAAGATGCACACACACACACACACACACACACACACACACACACATATATATATATATATCAAAGTCCACAAATACACCATAATAAAACATCCATCATAATAAAAGATCCATGAAAATTAATATACATTTAAACAACTGCATAAACAGAAAATCAAATTAATGATCATATTGCAATTCACAATATTATGTGTTAATTTGATTTTCTGTTTATGCAATAGTTTGAATGTATATTAATCTTCATGGATCTTTTATTATGATGGATGTTTTATTATGGTGTATTTGTGGACTTTGATGTGTGTGTGTGTGTGTGTGTGTGTGTGTGTGTGTGTGTCAAAGTAGTACACTATTGTCACTGACCATCATGCACTGAGAGTTTCCAAGTTTGCAAATACACCATAATATAAAAAAATCCCTAAACATTCATTCATTCAAACAACAGTCACTGAGAGTTTCCAAGTCTGCAAATACACCATAATATAAAAGATCCATGAAAATACATTCAAACAATTGCATAAAATCAGTGGGCCAAGCTATATAATAGCTGTGATAAAAATCATCTATGTCATTTTTTGCAAATATTTCAAAGGCCACCATGTGAAGCTTCCTTCCCTCTCTTTCAGATGGACAGATCCATCTATTGTGTCTTCATAAAAAAGGGTTATGTTACTTGTGACCTTTATAACATTTACATTTATGTCTCCCAATCCACTCAATTTCACTCCATGTATAATAGATAATCTGTGAATCAGTCTGATGCCCACAGTAGCATCATCATATGGATCCAACAACTTAACTTTTTTTACTTCTTGGAGTTTATGATCAATACATATCGNCAAAAAAAAAAAAAAAATACACATTATCTTGAGATATGAAAAATGTTAAAACGAGAATTATATTCTAATATTTAGAATATAATTATTGCACTCAGCTCGAGTTCACTAGTACCACTATGAATATACTGCACATTATTCTTGAGTTCAATATCAATATGATCGCTATCAATATTGAGATCACTTAGTGTATCTTTCACAACTCTTTTAATAAGGACTTGTCCTTTTGTCACGTTTCTTTTATAGAATTTCCCTGCATGTGGTTTCATAATGAAAAACAAATATACAACATTCAAAAGTATGAAGAATGTATTATTAAGCATTCAAAAGTATGAAGAATGAAAGAAATAAATTTATGTCAAAAAGAACATTTTAATCGTGAAAATTTATGACAAAACATTGGGACAGATTAACTATCAGAACAAAAAATTGATTCCCTCAAATTTAACCCACTATCAACAATGTCCTTTACACATTTTTGAGCGAGTTCTTCATGACCACTATGACCAATATTGGCATTCTCTTGTGCAATCTTAAGAGCTTTGTTGACATTATAAATTCCTTTTCCTTTTGGAGACACTATATCTTTCATACGATTTCTCTGCATGTGGTTTAACCATCATGCAAAAAAATATACAACATTTAAAATTAGAAGCAAACTATCTCCAAGGGCACTGTTCTCTTTATCAAACAATGAAACAACAAAATTGCAAGAAGCATTGGCAGAGATTTAAGAAAAGAGGTGCAGGACATGAAACATTGTGATTAGCCTTTGAATCTCTTTTATGATATGATAGTTATGATATTAAAATAATTTAAATAATTATTTTACAAGAAACGATCTCATTTTCCAAGGAAGTTGACCTTACAATTCATAACTTTGGATATTTGTAGTCGAGTTTCCTTAGAAAAAAGTAGCACTATATGTCAATAGTAAAAAACGTTAAGCATCAAGCAACTCTCCATTATCTGTAGTCGTGTATCTTTAGAAAAAGTATAACTATATTCAATATCAAATAAGGTTAAAAGAATCAAGTAGAAAGGGATACCACCTGTATAGGAGTGGACATTTACATCTTATAATAATTACCTACAGAAATTATCTCAATAAAAAAAAAAACTTATTTATTTTGTATTTCTCTTGTATTTATATTTTTCCATATACAATACCAAATCAACAAAGGAATCTTGATAATATATTGAGTTCTATGGAACCTAGGGTTGTGAATTGGTAAATTGTCACAAAAGGAAAGAATGAGGAAGAAAAGAGGTTGAATGCAACTTATATAATCAATATGGTAAGGAAGCTTGGATGCTTAGTTTTCCTTCTACCTAAAGACATTCTTGAGGTCAATCCTAAAATGATATTTATATTTATTGCAAGAATTATTATTTGGAGTCTTACAAAACAAACCACTAAAGATGCAGGGATTTCAGACAGTGAAAACGAAAGTGTAACTAGCAGTTTATCAAACATTGTTATTGATGACAGTACTTCATAGGCTTCTTTACCACTTCATAGTATATTACTAGAGAGTTTTCAATCTCACAGAAGACATCCTCCAACCAAAAAACTAGAGGTAGGATAAGGAGTCTAACCCAAGTCAAGACCACATCAATTCTTTTAGTTTTCATATCAAAAGTTGGAGCCTAGTGTTTTAGCATGAGGGGGCTCACCCCATGTTTCCAAAAGGATTTCAACACATGTTTTTTTTCAACTATCGATAGAAATATGAGCACCAACCAACCTCGAGACAACACCATCAAATTCATACAATACCCTAAAAGGGGTTCCATGATATTAGTTAACTAGTCCTTGATCACCTTATATCCCAATTTACATCCATGGAAATAGTTGACCAATGCCATCTTTACCATTTTCACAACTTCATCCAATCTCACCCCTTCACCTAGAATGAAATTCAAAGGGTGTTTGTGTTTCTTACTGCACTTCTCATTTTTTTGAGCCCTTCATAAACTACCATCACCTTTTGGTCCAGATTTTATCAGCAGAACGAAATGAATACAGATTATTAAAATATGCTTAACATAGAATAACAAAGATACAGTAAAGCTAGTTTTCTATTCAATAAGAAAATAACTTGAAACTGTAAAATGTAGTGGAAAACAAGATTGTTGGAATGGTGGCGGCTTGTCTCTAAGAAGAGATGTGATGGTTGCGCTCATTCACAAGAATATGATTACAATGAGGCTCTGGACGCCTTTTTTACAATAAACCGGAATGTCACAAACCCTAGACATCCAAAAAACCTAAACCTAGGAGATGAAGTGCCAAAAGTCATGAGGGCCCCGTTTGGGTAAGTTAGTACATAAACTTTCTAGGGTCGTAACTTTTGCATACGATCTTTGTTTGGGGCACACAATATCTCGTTGGAAATGTATCATCAAGGATATTAATTTTGGGATTTCAATAAGAGCCTTCGGATATCATTGAGAAGCTAGATCCTGAAAAACCTTCATTTAGTCCCTCAAAATGGCCCCAAAATTTAAAACTGCTAAAAGTGGTAAATTACCAAAATTGCTAGGAAACTATTTTGAGCCAGTTGGAAAAGGTGGGTGGCCACCGATATCCACTTAGATTAATCCTCCCTCCTTAGGAATCAATGGTCTCCATTGCATTCATTCCCCCCATCAGATGAGGAATTTTTTGTTGAATTTGGCCTCGAGTGAGCCACTTTCCTTGGTGTAGGAGTTGCCATGCTTTGACGACTTGATAAATTTGTATCCTTTGTTGTCAAGTGCCCTTTATCTATGTGTCCACAATTTTATCACTAGATGCATGTTGCATGTAGTCAGGTTTGAGATTTGTTTGTGTCAACTTCTCTGTTATCTCTGAGGTATCCAATAATGGTGGGAAATATGGTCTAAGGAGAGCCACATTGAAGACAGGATGAAGGCCAAGGAAAGGGGAAATGTTGAGCTCAAAATTATTGTCACCCACAGCCTTGGTGATGGTGTACGACCCATAACGGAGTGGGTGAAGCTTCTGATGGCGCTTTGTAAGGCATTCTTTCTGCAATTGCAACCAAACTTTGGCGCCCACCTGAAACTTATGTGGCACCCAATGTTGATCATGGCGTTTCTTGTACTTGGCATTAGACTTCTATAAAATATCCTAAACTTGTTGGCGGATGTGCTGGATCTACTCAATGAATTGAGTGGCTGTGTTAGCTTATGGTGGGGCAGGGGACGAGTCTTCCAAGGTGTTCACCAGGGGTAGGGAAACATCCATGGGTCCCAATGGTTGGAATCCCAACCCCACCTGAAAGGGTTTTTGGCCAGTTAAACTATGTAGGGCTCGATTGTATCTATGTTGGACATAGGGAAGACTCTCATCCCATGTGTGGGGGTGTTTTTAATTATACATGCATAGGATATGTACGATCATTAGATTAACGACCTCATTTTGGCCATATGTCTAGGGGTGGAAGGAAGTGGATTTGGTGAGCTTACTATCCAGCAGTGACAAAAGGCTCAACCCGAATGTGTTAAGGAACCAACTATCACGGTCTGAGACAATGGTTTGTGGGATCCAAAAACGTACCCATACTCATTCAAATAAGATCTTGTTAGTGGCTTATGCTGTGATGTTCTTCTTGCAGATGGATAGAATCGCCATCTTGGAAAATCAGTCAACAACCACAAAAACACATTCATTTCCCCTCTTCGTGGATGGGAGGCACAACATGTAGTCCATTGAGATGGAGTCTTATGGCCTGTCAGGAGTAGGAAGAGGGATGTACATGCCATGTTTCTTTGTGGTTAGTTTGGCAATAGCACAAGTGGTGCAGGATCTAATATACTTGTTGACATCCTGTCGAAGTTTTGGCCAGTAGAGATGTTTCTACAGCACTGCCACCGTCTTTTCAATGCCAAAGTGTCATGCCACTCGACAATAGTGAGCTTCCCAAATAATCTTCACATGCTCACTTTATGGGATGCATAGATGGAATAGACAACAAAACAGTTGGTCATGAATATGGAAATTAGCAACCATTGAGTTGGTGCCCAACATTTGGTAGGTGGTGGAGAATTCAGGGTATGTCTCGTAGAGGTGGGGACATTTAGAGGTCTCATGGTTGTAAGAGTATAGCACTGTGGTGAGTGCCACGAATGGATGTCGGTTGAGGAAATCAGAAACTTGGTTGGTATTTCCTATTTTATACTTGATGTTGAGGTAGAATTGTTGTAAGTATGTGGACCTCTTTTGATGGTGCTCATTCTACATTTTGCCTTAGGTCTACGTGAATTGTAGTGGCTTGTGATCAATGTGGATGATTGTCTCCTTCCAAAGAATGAAATGTCTCCATTGGAGGAATTCTTTGTTACACATTATTTCCATCACCCTTATGACCATTAATGATGTAAACCTATCATTTTTCATTAGAAGGATCAATGGCCTGAATCCCTGAAGAAGAATGAAGACACATTTTCCCAGAGAGATGAAATTATATTTTTCCTTTATCAAAAAACCTTATAAAAATGGATCGTATCACCTTTCTTAGTGTTAAGGGTGTGAGGATCTAGGATTGTCATAGGTTGCACCACAGTGGCCTATGACGTCGTCACAGTTTTCTTAGTGTTAAGGGTGTGATGATTTTCATACAAAGAAAAAAGGGGATTTTCTAGAAAGTTCTAGAATAGAAGCTTCAAGGGTGATGTGGCCTCCAAATGGTTTGGATTTGAGTCACATACCTGATCTATTGGGATCATCCTAACCTACTCACCCTATCCTTTTCATCTTATAAAAGGAGAGGAGTTCTCATGAGGAAATTTGGATTGATTTGGCTAGATTTTGGTGTGAGCTTGAGTAATTTTTGTAGCTTTAGGCTTTGCTTTGTCAAGATAGATTGTTGATCTCAGAATCCATGGAGTAGAAGTGTGTGGGAAGAAAGGAACTGTTAGAAGGGACCCTGCAACATCAAAGAATTGGTTGTATTCTTCTTTTTGTATCTTTAATATAGTGATATATTTCTTTCTCGTAAAATTGTTCTTATTTTATTGTATGACTCCTTGATCACATACATAGGTTTTGTTAAGTATATGTTGCTGCTTTCACTTCATTGGCTTGTGTCTTTTTAGAGGTTCAACATCCCATAAGACTTATAATGGAGAAAGGATGACACTAGATAGGACAAACGACATTTAAAAGGTATGTCATTTATCTCTTGTTATTTATTATGCTTGATAATTAAAACTTAGGGAAAGTTTTATATTATGTCTTTTTTTGTTCTAGTTTTAGGTTGAAACTAGGGAGATCTGTTTGCGTCCACACTTACTAATTTTTCCGATAACAGGTTTTCACAATGGAATACATTTATTTGTCATAAGTAGGGTACTTATGGACAACATCTGATAGTGTCTCACTATGATATGTTGCGGGGTGACCATGTTGAGTGAGAATGGTGCCCACATCATAGTCTGAAGCATCTGTCTCAATCTCAAAGGGATGTTGTAGGTCTGGTAATGAAAGTACTGGGGATGAGCACAAATGATTATTCAATTCCTAGAAGGCTTATTCTTGGGACAATCCCCACACAATTTTTTCCTTACTTCCACCCCTGTTTACTTGGCTAAGTGCCCATGCGATATGAGAGAATCCCAACATGAACCTATGATAGAAATTAACGAGGCCCAAGAAGCTTTGAATTTCAGTGAGTGTGGTTGGGGGTGTCCAGTCACGGATGACCTTTATCATGGTTGGATCCACATGTACACTATGTTGATCAACTATGTAGTCTAAGCAATGGACCTTGTCCATTTCGAAGGAGCATTTTTCCAAGTTTTCATATAGTTTGTGTTGTCATAGGGTGTGCAGAACTTGTTGAATATGTTGCAAGTGTTCTACCTAAGTCTTGTTGTAGATGAGGATGTCATCTAGATACACCACTACAAAATTATTGGTGAAAGGTTGTAGGATATCATCCATCATCCTCATAAACGTTGTTGGAGCATCTTTCAAACCAAAGGGCATGACCAACTATTCAAAAAGACCTTATTTTAACTTGAATGTGGTATTCCATACATATGTATGTTATATTGGGACCTAGTGGTAGCCAGACTTCAGATCAATTTTACTGAAGTATTTGACCCCCATTAGTTGATCTAGGAGGTCCTCGATTTAGAGAATCAGGTACCGATTTCAAACTGTGATTTTATTCATGGCTCGGTAATCAATGCAGAGTCGCCAGGTCTCATCTTTCTTCTACACCAGCATGATTGGGATCCCACAAGGTGATGAGATGGGGTGGATGTGCCCCTTGTGCAGCAGTTATTGGATATGCCTCTTGATCTCCTCATTTTCTAACAGAGAAAGGAGGTAGACTGGCCCATTGGGTAGTGGTGTTTTTGGGGTCAGATTGATGGGATGCTTGACTTGGCAATGTAAAGGTACCCTGCTAGGAGAAGAGAAGATATCTTATTATTCTTCCACAGCCTTATCCACTTGCTTATGTTGTGTGGAGAGATCATTCGCGGAGGCCCTGGATGTGGCTACGATCTTTCACAAAATTTAAGAGTGAATCATGAAGAAGACAAATTTCTTAGTCTGAGAGATGAACTTCCTACATTGCTTGGAAGAGATCAAGGAAATATCACTAGGAGGGACTACCTCAGGTATCCTATAAAATTTCATGTTCAAAGTAATAATAACACTACGATGCCTAGACTCATATACAGCATAATGTTTCCATAAATAAATTTATCCCAACAGAACATTACAAACTTAGAGAAGAACAACATTACACAATACCTCGTCTTTGAAAGGCTTTATGTCGTACGATAGTCAACACTATTGGATGAGGCAGAGATTGCTTCCTTGGCGAAGCCATACAATGGTGTAGGGTTGTGAGTGCGACGTTTTTAGCATGGCTAGTCTCTTGAAAACATCTGCTAAGATGAGGTTCTTCTGGATACCGCTATTAATGATGAAGTGCAATAGGGTGCCTTTCACCCACATTTGTGAATGGAAGAGGTGCTCACCTTATTTTGGCTCGTCTGGTTCACCAGGTTGGAGCTTGGTGGTAGAAATGGTGGAACTAGGTTCCACGTCAATGATCCATCTTCCCATTTTTGGTTCTAACTCATAGTCAGAACCAACATCTGATTCAGAGGCTTTCACTTCAACCACCAGCGACTGCTTTGAGTGGAAATAAATAGTGTTATGCCAAGGGCTCTTATGGAAGTTGCACCACTTCCCGGTATCTTTCTTTGTCTTTTCGATGTACTTATTTTCTTATGGCTTGGACTGAATGTGTTGATACTGTCCATATTTTCTATGTACTTTTTTGTGTGGGTTGGGGCCGCACTTTCCTGGATTTTTCTATGAGGGGTTCCCAGGCCCAAATTTCCGCGTCTTTTGTTTGATCTTCTACTCAATTTTGACAGAATATCGATAGGTCGCGCCCAAGGATGATATGTCCAAAAAATCCATTTCAGTATGTATGTATCTATGCAGAGCACCTCGATAATTGAGCACCAAATGTCACTCTGAATCTTTGATACCCAGCCTTTTGTGCAAGTTATGGAAGAGATTTGTGAACTTTGGCATTGCTTGGTCCCTTTCTTTCTGTAGTGTGGTACATTTGGTATACAAGTCATCATAACTTCCGACGGAGTAGTATTGTTCCTTAATAGCATCCCTGAATTATTCCCAAGTGGTTGTGACTATAAATAATGAGGGTTCCTTTGTTTCCTTTTTCTCACAGAAAGTTTCCCACCAATATTTGACATGGGGAACAACTTTGAGGAGCACAAAAGAAATATTTTCTCTATTCAAAAAGTTATGGACAAAAAAATACTCTTCTATTAGATTCAACCACTTGTCTACAACATATACGTCTATATAAACTTCAAATATAGGAATATTGAAGTTTATTTGTACCTTGAAGGGGGCAACACCTCCGCTCGAGGAAGATGCATCGCCTGTTGGTAGCAATAGAAGGATTTGCGTGAAACTATCCATAATCTCGTTCCTCTGTTTCATGAGGGATTCCTCAAGCAAAATTTTGAAAGGATATCATGTCCCGTCATCTTTATTTTCTCCTTCCATGAGAGGCCGCTTGGGAATGAGAGAGCTTTTTTCCTCAAGAGAATAAAGATCGAGACCCAATTTTTTGTACCCTGACCTCATTGGTGACATGCATTAAGACAACAAGGAGCAGACTACTCTAATACCATTGATACGTATTTTATGAGAAAAATGAAATGAATACATATTATTAAAATATGCTTAACAAATAATAACAGAGATATAGTAAAATTGTTTTTCTATTCAATAAGGAAATAAGCTGAAAATGTAAAATGCAACAGAAAACAAGCTTGCTAGAATGGTGGCGGCTTATCTATGAGAAGAGATGTGACGGATGCGATCATTCACAAGAAGATGATTACAATGAGGCTCTGAAGGCCATTTTTACAATAAACTAGAATTTTACAAACCCTAGACATCCAAAAAACCTAACCCTGGGAGATGAAGTGCCAAAAGTCATGTGGGCCCCGTTTGGGTAAGTTAGTACATCAACTTCCTAGGGTCGTAACTTTTGCACACGATCTCTGTTTGGGGAACACGATAGCTCGTTGGAAATATATCATCGAGAAGATTCATTTTGGGGGATAAATAATATCCTTCACATATAATTGAGAAGATCGATCCCGAAAAACCTTCATTTAGGCCCTCAAAATGGCCCTAGAGGTTAAAAACTATTAAAAATAGTAAACTACCAAAATTGTTAGAAAATTGTTTTGAGCTAGTTGGAAAAGATGTGTGGCCAACGATATCCACCTAAATCACCTTCCAAAATCAAGGATGATTCCTTTATTACAAGTGAATAAAACAATATTGAAGGTGAGGGGTTTGGATTTACAACATTTTCACATCCCAAAACTCCACTCAATAGTTCTAGTCCCAACGAAGAACCCACAAATCCTCCCCCACCAAGTGTCAAAGACTCAGGAACAAAGATATCAAAGGTGAACCCACAAATAAAATCTATATCATGGTATAAACCAACAATTTGATGGCCAAACTCTAAAACTTTTGTAACATAAGCTTATGGACAATTTGTGTAGAATGGAGATACCCTAGAACAAAAAAATCCCAAATTTGAGGTATGACGTTCAACCCTAGAGTTAGTATGAATGAGAACTCATGTGGTACTTATCATGGACATATAAGGAAGTAATTCCAAATAAATATACAACCAATTTAATGACATTAAATACTGGATCACATACCCATGATGTAGATATGTTGTTATGTCCCTCATAAAATCCATTTTCTATAGGTTTTTCGACACTCACATTAATAGTTTTAGCCATTTTTTCTAAATTTTGTATAGTATATTTAGCTAAGGAGAGGGACCCAAAGGATATCATGTATGTGATGACACTTTCAACCTACTAGGGAATGATTTTACACAAGATTTATACTATATAGACTAACCTATGAATGCATTTTTTGAATAGTCAACCAAATTTGTGTCCATCTTGCAGAACCCTAGCACATTCTCCAAACCCTAGCTCCATCCACATCTTCCCTCCACCAATTGGTCAATCCATGAACCAATAGTCACATGATATATAAACAATAGAGTGAAATATTTTCAAACTAATATTTAGCATTATAGCCTTTATAATTGAGGTTTTTGCCAACCATGTAAGGACATTGTGCTTAACACTTAAGGAAATAATTGGGATAATTAGGTTACCCATCTAATCTAAATTTTGCAAAGACCTGTAATGATCTTGTGCAACATCAAAAAGATTTCAACTACTCCCTATTTGATAATATATTATACCAACTTCGACACTTATACATGCCCTTTGGTATATAACAGAATCAAGTGATTTGGTAGGCACACTACTCTAAGTCGACATGTCACTTTGGTGTCAACAAGACACTTCTTTAGAAACACTTATATTAATTAAACTAGTCGATTGAAACATTGAGGTGCATATCAAGTCATGCATTCCATGTAACAGTGCCAAGACTACAAATCATAAAATTGGTAGGTACACGCCTCTATTGGTTCCAACAAATCCTTTGGAGTGTATTAACATGTATTTCTTCTCAAGTATCCTTATGATGAATCACCAAAATTTGGTGTTTGTTGTTGTGGGTCACTTTAAAACAAAATACATCATGGTTGCATGAAAGAAGGATATTTATGTGCCTAATACTGCCAAATTATTCTTCAGTCATATGTGGATTATACAATGGTTCCAACAACCATTGTGTCTAATTATGACCTGAGGTTTGTTAACAATTTAACTTCATGGGAAATGATAGACACATAGTTGCACCAATCAACATCATTTCATTTGGAGATAAATGATTATCCAGAATTCCAAGTTCACACTTATGGATCTTTTGTGCATCTACAATAGTGCATGCACATGCACATTGGATGAGAACATTCCTTGCAAACAACACACCTACATAAGATATATTCATCTTCTATTGGGCATGGTCCAACGAATTAATCGTTTCTTGGGTTCTAGCCAAAAACACCCCTAAACATTACACAGTTCTTACATTAGTGACTCCTTGGTCCCCCAACACAAGGAAAATAAATACACAAGGAAAATAAAATCAATACCATATTCAACAAGTGCATTAATAAATTAAGCATATCTCAACACACCAATAAATAAAGTACAAGGAGTGTCATTATGTGATTGTGGCCCTAATTACTTTTAGATTGGTGATAAGGTATGGATATAGCTTAATAAGGAATCCTTCAAGGGTCATGTATACACCATTCAATGCATTAAATTAGCTACATGCATTAAATTCCAACCCTGCATGCATGATTTTCACATTTTGTTAACATGCCCACAACCAAGAATGCCAAGATTCATAGGAATATATATAGCCACCCAAGATCATTATGGAAATCCAAGCCAACCATTTTTCTATTCAATTATTGGTGTATTTTCACAGATACTTGTATATACTCTTTGTAACCTCTTATATATTTTACTCACCTAGTGAACTATATTTTGTCTCACAATTCTCCTTAGAAATTTGGCATTTGAGATTTATCGATCTTTCAATCCTAGATGGTTGTTCTATCATGTAATTTCCTTGTTTTGATTATTAATGGAAGAGATTTATGTCATATCTCTATATCAATTGTAACTATGTATGCAATATAATATAAAGTGGATCAACCCACATCTATTATGTTTATAATTATAACAAGATTCTTTACATCTATGGACAAATGATAGGCTTCTTTATTAGGATTATTAAGTCAAATGTTATAAAATAAATCAACCCACATCTATTATTTTTTATGGAGTAGAGATTCAACACAAAATGGAACTATTGTTTGTATTTCCACACACAAATCTTCACTTTCAAGGACAAATTTTTGTGTTCTTTCAAGGACAATTTTTTGTGTTCTTTCAGGGATAGATCATGCATTGTTACTACTCAGAAATACTTTCAAGTATCCAACATACTTGATATTTTAAAGGAATAACACAAAGACGATTCTAGAAACATAGAGAGTTTATTCTAGAAACATAGGATGGTTCTACATAGTGAAAGGTCGATGAGAAGGAAAAAGAAGAAGGCTTTTCCACATGAAAAAAAACTTTCCTAGAGATTTAAGTGAGTGAACTAATTCTTAGAAAGAGAGTGTGAGCAAGAGCACTTACGATTTCATTGTAAATGCATTAGACTAAGTGGAAACACACAAAAACCTACAACTTCTAGTTCAATTTACAAGAACAAAAACTAGTCAAACAAGAAGAAATGAGATACAATAGATTGCTTTGTAAGAATAAATTCCATACACGTCTTCAAACAAGAAGAAATTAGATCAATAAAGCCTCTTACGTCACTTGAATCAGTGGAATTATGTTGATTTCATGCAGAAACTATAGTCTTAATAGAGGCAACCATTTACGAAACTATATCACTAAGATCATGTATGCAACTCATTACATGTTGGTACCCAACACTCGAGTTAACATCACTTGTAGTGGCTCTTACTGGGATACTTTCAACTCCAATTGAAATATACAAAATCTTTTTTGACGCTCTAGATTTTCACTTGATCTTACTGTCAGATTTACAAGACTCTAATGCTTCCATACTGGACAATATCTTCTACCCTTGGTTCCCTATTACTATTTTCCACCTAAAAGACAATGTCAAGTTTCAACATAGTCAGTTTAATAAACAAATCGAAATAAATAGCAATTTAAATTCAACCAAAAAGAAACAATTATTGTTAATTTGTCTCTTTTGGCCTACAACCCGCCTTGACCAAATGTATATGGATCCCTCACATTATCTCTTGCTTTCATGCCTTTGTTCCTCTTTGTCAAATATTCTTTAGAACACATAGTTTCCTTCAATGCTTCCCATTATTTTGGAGATAGAGTGGAGTTTTTCCTATCTTTTCCTTCAATGATTAATTTTCTACAATTGTATCTATATTTTTTCATTAGAAGCCTCATTTTTTCTAGTCATTTGTCCACCAACAGTCTCAAAAGAATTTTCTATTTTTTTATAACATTTTCCACACTTCCTGGATCTTGATATGCACAATTTGATTTGGTAATATCCAAATGGGCCCTACATCTTGTTCCAAACTCGAAGGCCTACCTTGTTGCATTTGTCCCTATGGGCTCACCATGTTTCGACTCGTCAACCAAGAATAGATTCTTACCTTCTATTTTCCTTTATTTTTCATTCCTCTCTGTAAATATATATAAACCTTGACTTAATATGTGTCTTTTAACAAAACAAGACACATCTTCTGAATCACTAGCAATATTTCTAGCTGACCCAGAGCCTTTAGTAGATGCAATAGGTGTATTTTGAAGCAAAATAGATGTAAGTGTATTATCATCACAACTTGCATTTATTGGAACTTCATGCTTCTTGGCCACATCAGATTTGGAATTAGGTAGCTCAATATCGGTCTCTATATATGTTGGTTCTAACATATGCTTTAATTTTGAATAAATTATCTCCAAACTTGATTTTCCTTTTATGTCATGATTATTGATAATATCTTTTAGACTTTGTGTGAATAGATCATCCTTACATTATACATCACCATGTTCAATATCTTCCTGCACATCACCACATGCATTATCAATTTGCACATCATCACCACAACTATTATTTTCAGTAGTTACATTTGTTGCATCATTAATGTGTTTGATTCTATGCGGAGCTGGTGGCAATACATATTTATTTCCCTTTGATTTTTGCTCCACTTTCTCTTTGCTATTTTTCTATTTCCTATTAAAAAAACATATTATGTCTTATATAAATAAAGTTCTTTCCTATAAAACATTAAACACTATTAAACAGATAATATACTACTTAAGTGGATCAACACCTTGCATGTTTGTCAAACCAAGAGAAGATAAATATTCATAATTCTTGGCTACATTTTCTCTACTAGAGCACTCATATTATGTCAATGTTTCTACATTATCATTGAATTCATCTATTTTTTTCTTAAAAAGATTTTTCTTCATATCCTAAAGTCCAAATAAACAATAATGTATAAATCATCCACTTGAATCAGTAGAACAACATTGGAATATGAGTTTGAAACTTAGATTTTATTAATTACATGTGCTGAAAAATTAAGTCCACAAGTGAAAGAACAAAATCCACTTAAAATGGTGCCCTTAAGTGCTTCTTATATAACTTGAAATCAACAGTAAATAAGTTAAATATAAACTCATATTTTGTACTCAAATCAGCAGTGGATAAACAATAAAAATACTTAGAATTTAATTGAGTGATTGCTCCAAAAGCCAAACATATAGTAAGATGATCAAATGGGTTTATTAGTAACCTTTAACAATAAGTGAAATGTGCTTCAAAACATCGATGAACAACTCAGGTTTTGTATACAATGTACGAGAAAAATAATGATGATTAGATTGAAAAATGCGTGAGTAAAACAATAGTGAAAAATTACATCATACATATAATCATGGTTTAGGTGACAAGCTAGTTAAGGTGACAAATCATCATCATAATCATCTCCATTGCCACCAGGATCAGAACCCCGATCACTTGTATGTGCATCTTATTGATTTTATTTTTCATCCTCATTTGTGGCATGCAATACATTCTCCCTCCGAAATTCTTTGTTGGTAATCAAGGTCTCTTCTTCAATAACTATATCATCATCTAAAACCACTTCTTCGAATGTTTCTTGTAAATTATTGATGTATTTTCCATCAAGTATTATATCGACAACTTCCATGAATTTTTGTTTCAAATGATAATTTCTTTGAATGACATATGACCATCTTGAGATTCTTACATCATCAATTAGAAATGATTGGTTAATTTGAAGAGGGAAGACATACGACTCATCCATCTTTGCTAAAAATTATCATGTATTTGCACGTACAAATCCATAATCATCATGTTCTACTACATATGGTTTGACCCACTTACATTTTAAAAATACAGGACTATTTTCATCATAATCAACTTGAATAATTTCTTGGATGAATCGATGTTAAGCCCTAATATTGGCTCATTACCCTTTAATTGGGGCATATTATATTAGTAATGTTATTTTACTTATGTCGGTTGTAGGCCATTAGTTGTAATTATACCTCTTAGTCTCCTATATATACCAAGAAGACATTTTCATTTTGAATCATCTTGTACTTGAACATTTAAGTGGGGTAAAAGGAGGTTTCCCCCTCGAAGAGGATTATTATCTGAAATTATGTCTATTTCAAGGTGTTGAGTACTTTTTCTGAGGTTTTTCTACGCTATATTGATATTTGGTTCTTAACATATGGTATCAGATCTCAAGGTCTTGGGGTTTCGCTGCTACATCTAAAACATCATGGAATTTTTTCTATAACTTTTTTTCTACAAGGTTTCAGAAGGAACGGCTTGGAGGATATTTAGTAGACGGATCAAGGTACATTGGGTTCAAAATGAAGCTCCTGAGGCCTTATACTTTCATAGATACAGCCTATACAATATAGGGTTCGGGAATCATCCTGAACTGAGTCATTACGGAATTTTCGCTATAAAAATTGTTCTGTAACATTTCAGACCCTGAACTCTAGAGGATATTTACAAAAATTAGCAAGTTATCTATGGTAAGAAGTTTAGCTTATGGGTCATCTTAAATTTGGATATACACCCTGTGTAAGATGGGGTATCTGACTAGTCCTATTGACTAGTCTCAAGAAGGTGTTCCAAGTAAAAAAATCATAATTTCTTCCTAGAGTATCCAAATTGAGTGGGAATGGTTTCATCATATCATGGATAGTCTGTAGTATTTCTGGTGTGAGTTTCAGAATTTTATATCAATTATTGTGTGCGAGGCACGCTATACAAGTGAGATCTCCTGGAAAGGCCAAAAATCGATAAGTTGTGGGGAATTTACCATAAATCCCACTTGGCACATCCAATTTTGATCAAACCTATGGCATTGCAGAGAAAAAATATCAGAGAACTACATAAAATAAAGTTTCATACCCAGAAGGGCCAAAACTTGGGAGATACAACATAAGAAATATTGTCTAGAAGAACCACCTCAAAATCAAGGTTCAAAAGTGATACTTGGCCAACATGCGACCAAAAAAGGGAAATTCTACACCAAATAAGCCTCTAGAAAATCCTACTTGGACTCTTGATGAAGGTGAATAAATGTGTAGGGACATAAATGAACTACAAAATAAGATGGATTCAATGGAAGCTAAGTTGGATACTAAGATGGATTCAATGGAAGCTAAGTTGGGTACTAAGATGGATTCAATAGAAGCTAAGTTGAATACTAATATGGATGGTTTAAAAGGGGAGATCATGGAAGTATTGAAAAATTTCATAACAGAGAAGACACATGAAAGTGAAAATGCATCCCATGAAATTCATGATGAGGACACAAGGAAGGTGAATCAAGAATGGAGAAACTCCAACTTTGGTTTGAAGACCAACCACATTCCTAATATTGATATGAGGAAGTTTGNTCACTTGGACAATTTTCACAGAAGAAATGATAGCACACTATGAGGATACAAGGAGCAATACCTTCTTTAGCCAATTGATAAATCTCAAGCAAAAGGATTCAATTACCGAGCACATTGAGAACTTCCAAAGATTGAATATAAAGGTAACCGATATTCGAGATGAGCACTTGATTGATGTATTCATAGGAACTTTAAAGGATAACATTCAACATGAGGTTTTCCTTTGGGAACCCAAATCATTGGAGAATGAATTTAAGGTGGCAAGAAATGTTGAAAGTAAAAATATGCCTATGGCTACTAGAAGGACCAATCCTAACATCTATAGAGAGAACAATGCTCCTTCTTCTAAAACACCTCAACCTACAAGGTTGACACCTCAACAATTGGAGGAAAGAAAAGCAAAAGGTTTATGCTTTAATTGTGAC
>JASDQU010243248.1:48968-60336 GCA_032191745.1 Picea mariana | reverse complement strand
CATCAATCAAGAACACACAGTAATACGACAGTAAATGCTCACTGCGGCCACAATGGGCCTGCTTGAATGTCAAATATTGGAGTCTGCAGAATGTCAAATATCGATAGTTCCAACGTTGTATATACAGACAACATTGTAGTAATCCTGGGGCCACATGTTCATCAAAACTATTCCGAGCCTTTTTGCTTTTTCATCGTGTACGTCGGAACTTTCATATCCATTTCAGATTTCAAAGTTTTGAATTCTCTTCAACCATTTAACACGTTGGGACTTTCAACAACTTCTCAACGGCATTTATCATGGGACTCCTGGAAATTAGAGCTAACCAGAACTTTAATGGTGATGCCATGGGTGAATCAAGTTCAAGGATTTAAGTCATGGGTCAATGAAGTTCAAGGATTTAAGCTGTGTTTGTTTTAGAAGTGGAATTTGCTTCCTTAAATATAGTTTGTTCATGTTAATATTAATTAGTTAATATTAATAGAAAGGAGTAAGTTCATCTGTTATTAAATGATATTTTCTTATTCATAAATATGTCAAAGTTTTAAGTTCTATTTTTTGGAATTTTTACTGGTATATTTTTAAATCAATTTTTACTGAAATTCAGATTTCAAATTTGTTGGAACTCTATATTTGAGTGATTGAGTCTGTATAATTTAAGTGTCTTCAAGGTTTTTTAAGGTGATGAATCTATTTATACATTCAAAAATGCAATTTAAACAACAAAAAATGGAGATTTCATCAAGATCTGTTTAGCAAGATTCCTGTGAAAAAGTTCAAAAATTCCAATGTTTAGACAACACCATTCTAAATCACTTTAAGTTTAAAAAATTTGAATTTAGTTCAAGATGAATAAAAACTCCCATTTTCTTTGTCACTAAAAACATTTACTACAAAATTATATAATTCATATTAAAAATATTTAGATTTCTCAATATATAATTTAAATTTAAACATAAAACATTCTTTAAAATATTTCAATTCAACTTTCAAATCTAACATATATATTAAAAGAATATACAACCTAGAGAAAAATGGAAGACTCTTCATCAATTACCTTTTAAAAGAATGCCTTGTTTTTCCCATCTTCTATAGTTTTTTAAAACAACCAATTGTTGTTAGCATAAATGATTGACAAAGTTTTCTTGACAAAGTTTTCTTGATTGTGAGAGTCGTGACAAATTTGCATTGCCTTACATATATCAACATCAACACTTTACCCAACAATTATACTATCCAATGAGTAAATATGAAGGAACAAGAAGAATGCACTTTGCCCAAAATAATTATGTTGTATAATAAACAAATATGAAGCAACAAAAAGAATGCATGCTTCTTCTATAACCATGTCATCATGTCCGAGCAATAAGACCATATTTAGATCATGCACTTAAATAACATGGCAGACATATACGAGCATGGGCATCTGATTTGGAATGGATCATCATATAATTTTCCATCTATTTTAGTACTTTATAGGTGGAAAAATTAGTATTGTTGACTTGTAGAGTTCATTTTAGGGGTAGGTCCTACTTTATAGATTTAACATTCCAGAGCCAGTTTGAGGCGTTAAATGATCATTTTTTGGGTCAAAACTTCACAAACATAGTTCCCAACCTTTTGACACTATTCTATACTTCAATAGATTTCCAATTGCATGAAAATCACCTCAATCAGATTTCATATGTGCAAGTTATGCCTCCTGAAAGTTGACCTATCTTATTGACCACCATGGTTAGACCAAGTGGATGCCACATTAGTTTTCATTACTCACACATGTGGTGCAATGTCCCTTTCCAAATGATATCTCTAGGAGATTCACATAATAGCCTAAGTGATTCTCATAGGCTATAGTCAATGGGAAAAGGGGATTAATTATTTATTTAATGTCAACGGAGCAGAAAAGTAACTTTTTAAAAGTGACATGTTGAGTTATTAGTTAAAAAAAGGTGTTTTTTAGTGACTTTAGTTTATAAAGTCATTTTACTTTATTAAAAGGGTAAAAGGGTCAAAAAAAGGTAAACAAGGAAATAAAAGAGGAATGAGGGCACCCTCTCTCATTATGCATATTTATTTTCTAAAAACGAAATTGAGAGAGATTGTGTGGCTTTGGCTCTTGGGACAGAAAACCCTCAAGAGAAAGATTGGTTCCGGTGGTGAGACCATCCACCCTAGCTAGTCATAGTGGGAAGATCACTCAGATATTTTCATCGTTCTTCATTGTGGTCGAGATATTTGCCATTTGGTAGTTGGGTTTTCTTTGTAGAGGTTGTTTGTGCTTGAAGAGGACCAATTGAGTTTGTAGTTGCATTTTTTGTCTTATTGGAGCCTATTTCTTTTATCTTAGAGGCTGAGTTCTCTCTTTGATGAGAAATTTCCTTGGTTGGGCGAAGTTAATCTTAGATCTTGACCGAGTTCTCATAGTTTTGGGTCATTTCACTTCATTTGAGGTTGAATTTATCCTTGTTGGTCGATTGTGTGCGTGTAGAGATGCCCTCTTTAAAAAGGGGCCAAGTTCTAAAGAGTCATTACACACTTTTTGTGGGGGGCGAGTTTTGTTTGTTGGATTGTATTCCTTATTGTTGTGATTGAGTGAGTGTTGGAGGTCAAGTTATTTATGTGGGTCGAGTTGTTACGAGACTAATCTAAGTTTCTTATCACTGGACTATTGTTCTTCTATCATCCTATTGCTACATACAAAATGCATCTTCAGGATTGTCTATCTCTGTATGACTTATGTACATTTACCTACCTATAAGAAGCTCTTTATTTAATGAACGGGTCAGAAAGTATCTTCATTTTCTTATTGTTATAATATTTCTAATAGTGACAAGTTGTACTACTCCATCCATATAATATCAATGAAATAAGTTTCTAGGTATACAATTGTGTGTATTTTCTGTTTATTGTTAGAAAACGAATTATAATTGTTGAGCTATGATAAAGGTTGTTTACAAGCAAATTGTTTGACCAAATGTATACACCAACAAACTGAACTTAAATTTGGAAAAAGTAAGGGTCATTACAATGGTATCAGAGCCTCAATATTGCTAGCATGAGGGGGTGTGTTGTTTCATGAGACATGGAGATGGGGAATATATCATTTACAGAAGTAAAAGGAAGTGAGGGGCATAAAAAATATTTCACGAAGAAGAAGAAGAAGAGGCTGAACCAAAAGCATAGGAAGAGGAAGGCATGGGGGATAAAAATGAGAGACCTAGGGATAGTGCCACACATATCCTAAATTATTTATCTAGAGGGAAGAAACAAATGGTACAACTCATGACACGATTAATTGTCAGCACTCAAGAAAATCAAAACCATGGGGGTAATAATGGTGCAAGGGGTTCCAATGAGCACAATGGGAACCAAAACCATGGGGGTTCCAATGGGAATAATGGGAATCATGCAGAAGCTAGAAACAATAATATTCATGCACAAGATGACACTAGGACCACATGTAGAATTATTCCTAGACATCTTATGCCTCAGTTATTAGGGGATAAAAAAATAGGAAATCAAGGGCAGTAAGGACAGGTTGAAACCTTTGATGATTATTGGAGGGAGTATCAGTCTCTTGGTGATGATTTCCAGGTAGCCATGTCATTATAGGACTATTGTACTATCAAATACAGTAACAAACCAAGAGATATCAATAGGAGTCAACATAACATTGATCTCATGAGAAAGGTTGGGAAGATAACCATTCCTTCCTTTGATGGTTCAAACAAGTGCACAACTAAAGCATCTGTTCAGAAGTTGGACACATATTTCCAACTTAACCCTATGACAGAGGCAAAAGAAATTAAATTCACTACTTTTCACTTACATGGAGAGGCCCATGAGTGGTGGTACCATGGATTGGTCACGATGGGACATTCCATCATTACTTCCTATATAGAATTTACATCGAAGTTGATGGAATGATTTGACAAAAAGGATCTAGAATTGCACTTCAGAGAATTGGCACAACTCAGACAGGTTGGGACACCAGATGCCTACATTATAGAGTTCCATAGGCTTGTTGTCATGGTGATACATATATCTGAGTAGAGGTTAGTTATGCTATTCACTGAAGGTGTATCTAAATAACTATGTGGTTGGGTAAAGGACTTCAAACTTGAGACTCTACAGTATGCCATTATTAGGACATGGGACATGGAGGATGCAGTCCCGAAGAAAATAACTTTCTCCAAGCCCTTCATTCCCTAGAAAAACAATGATAAGAAAAATTTTCAGAAAGGGTGGACCAGAAAGGAGAAGTTAGATGAGGCAACTCATAATGAGTTGATAAGAAAGAAACTTTGCTTCATTTGCAAAGAACCTTGGGATTCGGGACACATGTGCATGGGGAAGGGAAATGTACACTATATAAAGGTGCACTTAGATAGTGAGAAGGAAGAGGAGGAATTTGCACAGGAACATGGCAATGAGAAAGGAGAATCGAGTGATAAGAAACCTCGTGAGGAGGATAAGGGTGTGACTATCACCACTCTATCAGGAACCCCTAGATACTACACTTTTAGAGTCGAAGGAGTACTATGGGGACAATGTGTCACAACTTTGATTGATGGTGGGGTGACCCACAACTTCATTGATGCAACATTGGTGGTTAGGAGACACATGGCTATGGAGGACTTCGATGGGTTTAGCATGGTAGTGGTAAATGGATTTAATATGGCATGCACACATAATATTCCAAGGTTGGTTGCGACGTTGGGAAACTATACGTTGACCGGTGATTTTCATGTAGTTAATCTAGTGGACACCAATATAGTCTTCGGTGTTTAGTGGATTCATTCCTTAAGGGAAATTACAATGAATTACTATGTAATGGAGATGATGTTCAATACAAAAAATGACAAGAAGGTTGTTTTGAGGGGCATGTAAAATAGTGTTCCTAATATTGTGTCAACCAAAAGTATGGAGGCCATATTCAGACATGAAGATGTATCATGTGTAGTTGAGTGCTTGATTACAACTCAGGAAAACGTAAAGGTCCAACAACATCATCATGTAGATATTCAGGCGTTGTTGAGTAAGCATGACAAGGTTTTAGACAGATACCTTAATAGAGACCTCGTGACGGGGGATTTGAGCACACCATTGAGTTGGAGGAGGGAGAAAAACATGTGATCACTACTCCCTACATGAATCCAAATAAATTCAAGGATGAAATTGAGAAGGCTATTAAGGAACTATTGGATATGGGACACATCAGACCTAGTTCTATCCCATTCTCTTCTTCTGTAGTATTGATGAAGAAGAAGTATGGAACCATGCAGATGTGCATTGAATATAGATCCTTGAATAATAAGATGATCAATAACATGTATCCTATCCTTAGGATCGATAATATTTTGGATGTGTTGCATGGAGCATTGTATTTTTAGAAGATTGATCTTCGATTGGGGTATCATCGGATTAGATTCAGAGAGAAGGATATCCCAAAAAATTCTTTCAGGTCCCATTATGGTCTGTTAGGAAATGAGGAACACTTCCACACTAAACCTAGTAGAAGAGAGGAAAAAATATTTAAACAAGAAAGTAAATGACAAAAAAAACACATAGTACACAGATATTTTATCGTGGAAACCCAAACGGGAAAACCAACATTCCTTGAGAATTATGTTGTCTTGTTGTCTTATTCATTCAGAATAAAAGGTTACATTACTAACCTTGTTCTAACCTAAGACACAATCGAAATCATACCTTATTTATTTACACAAGAACAACCATGTAGCCAATTATGTCTTACATCTGCATGACTAGCAACTTTTACGATTATTGATTAGCGATTATCTTTTACAACATTACAACACACCTTCTTTATAGGATTTACAGTAGGAAAAACACTAAATAAAAGGTGCCCAAAGATGGTCACATATCCACGTAGATCATTAGCTACAAATCCCATGAATCTTGAGATTCTGTTACAGTCAACTACCAAGTCGGATTATTAGTCGACTACCAGTCGACCTTCATTCGGCCTTCAGTTGGTTTCCACACGCTTAGTGGTCGACCTCTTATTGGTTGACCTCTTTGACTTGCTGTCGATGTATTCAACTTTGAATTTACCTGGTCGAACCACCTCGACCTTAGAATTTTTGTCGATGTCTTCGACTTCGACTTTACCCGGTCAATGCCATGGGTGAATGAAGTTCAAGGATTTAAGTCATGGGTCAATAAAGTTCAAGGATTTAAGCTATGTGTTTGTTTTAGAAGTGGAATTTGGTTTGTTAATGTTAATATTAATTATTTAATATTAATAGAAAGGAGTAAGTTCATCTATTACTAAATGATATTTTCTTAGCGATAAATATGTCAAAGTTTTAAGTTTGATTTTTTGGAATTTTTACTGGCATATTTTCAAATCAATTTTTACTGAAATCCAGATTTCAAATTTATTGGAACTCTATATTTGAGTGATTGAGTCTATATAATTCAAGTGTCCTCAAGGTTTTTTAAGGTGATGAATCTATTTATGCATTCAAAAATGCAATTTAAACAACAAAAAATGGAGATTTCAACAAGATCTGTTTAACAGGATTCTGGTGAAAAGTTCAAAAAATCTAATGTTTAAACAACGCCATTCTAAAGCAGTTTAAGTTTTAAAAAATTGGATTTAATTCCATATGAATAAAAACTCTCATTTTCTTTATCACTAACATTTGCTACAAAATTATATGATTGGTATTAAAAATATTTAGATTTCACAATATATAATTTTGAACATAAAACATTCTTAAAAATATTTCAATTCAACTTTCAAGTCTAACATATATATTTACTAATCACATTAATACCTCTTTGTAATGATCCAAATTACTCAAACCAACCTAAGACATTCTTAAGAATATTTCAATTCAACTTTCAAGTCTAACATATATATTTATTAACCATGTGAATACCTCCTTGTAATGATCCAAGTGACTCAAACCAACATAATAATTAATGAATACTACATTGTTATGATATTCAAAGCATCTAAGTGTTAACGTTTAATGAAAATTCACAATATAAAAATAAATAATAAAGGAGACAGATGAAGTGATTACACCAAATTAAATTTTATTACATGGAAAGGGGTTGTGAGCTTTTTATACAAAATATACATAAAATAGAAATTTCAAATATTCTAAATTATGCAAACATAACTAATTAATCATTCTAAATTTCTTGATATTCACTAATAAAACTAAACAAACACTTAAACACTTAACAAGCAACTTAGCACAACATCTTTTAGTTTTAATTACAAATTCTGATCATTCTAAATCTCTTGATATTCACTAATAAAACTAAACAAGCACTTGAAAACTCAACAACCAACTTAGAACAACATCTTTTAGTTTTAATTACAAATTCTGATCATTTTCAATCTCTTGATATTCACTAATAAAGCTAAACAAGCACTTGAAAACCATCTTGGCACAACATCTTTTAGCTCTAATTACAAATTCTCAATGTCTATGTCTAACATCCTTTCTTGTATCTTTTAGTTCTAAATACAATTTTTTGATAACTATGTCTAACATCCTTCCTCATCAAGACATTGTTAAAGCTTATTCCCTTCATGAAAACTTTCACTTTCTTGGGTGTTGTAAGCAACTTCCTCTTCCTCCCCTGGTTAAGAACTTCTCTACGCTTCACAAAGTTTCCCATCTCTTTCTATACTTCAATAGATTTCCAATTGCATGAAAATCACCTCAATCAGATTTCATATGTGTAAGTTATGCCTCCTGAAAGTTGACCTATCTTGTTGACCACCATGGTTAGACCAAGTGGATGCCACATTAGTTTTCATTACTCACACATGCGGTGCAATGTCCCTTTCCAAATGATATCTCCAGGAGATTCACATAATAGCCTAAGTGATTCTCATAGGCTATAGTCAATGGGAAAATGGGATTAATTATTTATTTAATGTCATCAGGCCAGAAAAGCAACTTTTTAAAAGTGACATGTTGAGTAATTAGTTAAAAAAAAGGTGTTTTTAATGACTTGAGTTTATAAAGTCACTTTACTTTATTAAAAGGGTAAAAGGGTAAAAAAAGGGTAAACGAGGAAATAAAAGAGGAATGAGGGTGCCCTCTCTCATTATGCATATTTATTTTCTAAAAACGAAATTGAAGAGATCTAGTGGCTTTGGCTCTTGGGACAAAAAACCCTCAAGATAAAGATTGGTTTTGGTGGTGAGACCATCCACTCTAGCTAGTCATAGTGGGAAGATCACTCAGTTATTTTCATCATGCTTCATTGTGGTCGAGATATTCACCATTTGGTAGTTGGGTTTTCTTTGTAGAGGTTGTTTGTGATTGAAGAGGACCAATTGAGTTTGTAATTGCATTTTTTGTCTTGTTGGAGCTGATTTTTTTTATCTTAGAGGCTGAGTTCTCTCTTTGATGGGCAATTTCCTTGGTTGGGCAAAGTTAATCTCATATCTGGGCCGAGTTCTCATAGTTTTGGGTCGTTTCACTTCATTTGGGGTTGAATTTATCCTTGTTGGTTGATTGTGTGCATGTGGAGATGCCATCTTTAAAAAGGGGCCAAGTTCTAAAGAGTCATTACACACTTTTTGTGGGGGGCAAGTTTTGTTTGTTGGGTTGTATTCCTTATTGTTGTGATTGAGTGACTATTGGAGGTCGAGTTATTTATGTGGGCCAAGTTGTTATGAGACTAGGCTGAGTTTCTTATCACTAGACTATTGTTCTATTATCATCATATTGCTACATACAAATTGCATCTTCAGGCTTGCCCATCTCTGTATGACTTATGTACATTTACCTACCTATAAGAAGCTCTTTATTTAATGAACAGGTCAGAAAGTATCTTCATTTGCTTGTTGTTACAATATTTGTAATAGTGACAAGTTGTACTACTCCAACCATATAATATCAATGCAATAAGTTTCTAGGTATACAATTGTGTGTATTTTCTGTTTATTGTTAGCAAACGAATTAGAATTGTTGAGCTATGATAAAGGTTGTTTACAAGAAAATTGTTTGACCAAATGTATACACCAACAAACTAACCTTAAATTTGGAAAATGTAAGGGTCATTACAATGGTATCAGAGCCTCAATACTTCTAGCATGATGGGGTTAGTTGTTTCATGAGGCATGGAGATGGGGAATATATCATTTACAAAAGTAGAAGGAAGCGAGGGGAATAAAACATATTTCACTCAGAAGAAGAAGAAGAGGGTGAACCAAAAGCAGAGGAAGAGGAAGACATGGGGGATAAAAATGAGATACCTGAGGATAGTGCCACACATATCCTAAATGATTTATCCAGGGGGAAGAAAGAAATGGTACAACTCATGACACGGTTAGTTGCTAGCACTCAAGAAAATCAAAACCATGGGGGTAATAATGGTGCAAGGGGTTCCAATGAGCATAATGGGAACCAAAACCATGGGGGTTCCAATGGGAATAATGGGAATCATGTAGAAGGTAGAAACAATAATATTCATGCACAATATGGCACTAGGGCCACAGGTAGAATTATTCCTAGACCTCTTATGCCTCAATTATTGGGGGATAAAAAAATAGGAAATCAAGGGCAGTAAGGACAAGGTGAAATCTTTGATGATTATTGGAGGGAGTATCAGGCTCTTGGTGATGAGTTCCAAGTAGCCATTTTATTACAGGACTACTGTACTATCAAATACAGAAACAAACCAAGAGATATCAATAGGGGTCAATATAACATTGATCTCATGAGAAAGGTTGGGAAGCTAACCATTCCTTCCTTTGATGGTTCAAACAAGTGCACAACTAGAGAATCAGTTCGGAATTTGGACACATATGTCCAACTTAACCCTATGACAGAGGCAGAAACGATTAAATTCACTACTTTTCACTTAGATGGAGATGCCAATGAGTGGTGGTACCATGGATTTGTCACTATGGGACATGCAATCATTACTTCCTATCTAGTATTCACATCGAAGTTGATGGAGCGATTTGACAAAAAGGATCCGGAATTGCACTTCAGAGAATTGGCACAAATCAGACAGGTTGGGACATCGGATGCCTACATTATAGAGTTCCAAAGGCTTTTTTTCATGGTGACAGATATATATGAGCAAAGGTTAGTTATGTTGTTCAATGAAGGTTTATATGAATAACTATGTGGTTGGCTAAAGGACTTCAAACCCAAGACTCTGCAAGATGCCATTATCAGGACATGGGACATGGAGGATTCGGTCCTGAAGACAAAAAATTTCTCCAAGCCCTTCATTCCCTAGAAAAACAATGATAAGAAAAATTTTCAGAAAGGGTGGACCGGAAAGGAGAAGTTAGATGAGGCAACTCATAATGAGTTGAGAAGAAAGAAGCTTTGCTTCAGTTGCAAAGAACCTTGGGATCCAAGACACAAGTGCATGGGGAAGGGAAATGTACACCTATATAAAGGTGCACTTAGAAAGTGACAGAGAAGAGGAGGAATTTACAGAGGAACAAGGCAATGAGAAAGGAGGATCGAGTGATAAGAAACCTCACGACGAGACTAAGGGTGTGACTATTACCACTCTATCAGGAACCTCTAGATATTACACATTTAGAGTAAGAGGAGTACTATGGGGACAATGTGTCACAACTTTGATTGATGGTGGGGTGACCCACAACTTCATTGATGAAGCATTTATGATTAGGAGACACATGGCTATGGAGGACTTTGATGGGTTCAGTGTGGTAGTGGTTGATGGATTTAATATGGCATGCACACATAATATTCCAAGGTTGGTTGTGACATTGGGAAACTATATCTTGATCGGTGATTTTTATGTAGTTAATCCGGTGGACACCAATATAGTCTTCAATGTTTAGTGGATTCATTCCTTAAGGGAAATTATAATGAATTACTAGGTAATGGAGATGAGGTTCAATGCAAAAAATGACAAGAAGGTTGTTCTGAGGGTCATGTAAAATAGTGGTCCTAATATTATGTCAACCAAAAGTATGGAGGCCATATTCAGACATGAAGATGTACCATGTGTAGTTGATTTCTTGATTACAGCTCAGGAAAATGTAATGGGCCAACAACATCATCATGTAGATATTCCGGTGTTGTTGATTAAGCATGACAAGGTTTTAGACAGATACCTCCATAGAGACCTCATTACGGGGGATTTGAGCACACCATTGAGTTGGGGGAGGGAGAAAAACTTGTGATCACTACTCCCTATAGGAATCCAAATAAGTTCAAGGATGAAATTGAGAAGGCTATTAAGGAACTGTTGGATATGGGACACATCAGACCTATTTCTATCCCATTATCTTCTTCTGTAGTATTGGTGAAGAAGAAGTATGGAACCATGCAGATGTGCATTGAATATATATCCTTGAATAAGAAGATGATTAATA
>JASDQU010243247.1:73004-93392 GCA_032191745.1 Picea mariana | reverse complement strand
TGAGTAACATCCAAACCGATTGGAGGCCACCTCATCTTCTAGAAGATTCTCTTCTAGAATATTCGTGAAACTTGACATTGCCTATGCTTTAAGCATTGTTGCACCCTATGTATGAGCAACATGCGATCACGTTGTTGTCCATGTTTAGGGTAGAGAGTGGCAATCAAGCATCATCGCACCCCATGCATATGGCAGGGTGTGAAAACCTTCCTTGACATGGTTTTTTTAAGGAGGAAATAAAATCACTTTTCCCATGGAGAAAGTCTTCTTTTAAGATTTTCAGGGAACATTAACACATGTTGTCAGTTGATCACTGAGGTGAAAAAAATAAGTTGTAACAAAATTCCCCCCAGAGTATGAAGCTATACCTTGTGATAGCTGAAATACTTTGTAGAATGTGTGTGTCCAAAAGAAGGAGTGCATCAATCAGGAACCTACAAACAAACAAGAATCTTCATAATATCATACCATTTCTGAGGTAGGAATTCCCATGCTTAGACTACAAGTGACTCTAATCATAAGTGTCAAGTGAGTCATGGCCACTAAAAATACATTGTGGTTCCATGTCATCATAATTTGGCATAGCCACCAGGAATACAATATGGATCTATTCTCTAAAAGAATTCAAATTCGGCCATAGACATGAGACATACACAATGGATCTATGTGTCAGTTATAATTCACGAATTGTTAGTCATAGTTTGGATCAAAATGATAAGATCCAGGGTCTTTATTTCCATCATCTCTAAGTACAAATCTAGCCATGTGATTGCAGGTGTCGAATTCGAACATGGTAGAAACCACTTGATTATCGATCATTAATGAAAACCACTAACAAGTGTGAGGGAAATCACCATTGATGTCAATGCCTCCCAAGGTACCCTAGTACAATCCATAAAATGTGAATAAATGAGATGAATTTGAATAGTCAATGGAATCTTCTAATCAAGGGTCAATGATGTGAACCCACTGTTGAGAGTGAAGAAGCCTGCCATTGAGGCATGCAGGTTATAAGGTACTAAATAATTTCTAGGTCTTGTTCCCGGACAATGTGTTGAATTCGATAGGAAAATACTCATCACAGGAGGTCCTTGATGTATCCCCCATCAATGGTACAAAATATGTAAAAGATTTGAAGTAGATAAGAGTATGAAGTGATTCGGAACAGACATAGGGAAGGCTGACACGGTAGAAAATTTATAACTATAGATGGCCAACTCGATAGAAGGCTTGTTTAGGTTGGACTTCTCTTGAACATATGAATGACATGACAATGGTCTTGGAATCATTGACTCAAGGAGGACCCAACATATGAACTTGTGGATGGTCAAACAAGAGACAAATGGATATCCAAACCCGGATGTAATGATGAAGGGGGGTGTCATGTTCAAGAGTGACTATTACTTTCACTAATACAAATACAGAGACACATTTCTTTCCAAATTTTCCCCAAAACATTTTGGGGAGTACCTCGTTATTTATATGCAAGCTTGATGAGGATAACATATTCTTGTAGATGTAAGCTCATCCTTTAGATGAGTCCCTCAAAGTATGTTTAATGAACCCTAAGAAGGAGTAGTTCAATCCCATATGGGTCTTTCAATGTTTGTTTAATGAGTCCAAGGAAAGAAAACTCATGGGTTTTTCAATTTTAGAGAGTCTGAAAATCACTAAAAGAGAACTCCATCAGGTGCTTTTTCGTAAATTAATCTGACGAGACCGAAAAAGTGATAACCTACCACTGATTATATTTTTTCTTCAAATACTTTTACGAGTGTGAAAAGAACAAGGTCACTCGACCATCTTTTCATGTTTAGGGAGCTTGAAAAGATCTTAAATGATACTCCATAGGTTTCATTTTTCGTGTTGTCAATACGAGTTCAAAAAAATGACAAAAGATTACTCGATTAGATTATCATGGTTTTGCAAACATGAGAAAGAGTTAAGACTCTAGTCGGAGTTTTTCCTGAAAAAATCTAAAAGGAAATGTACATGAGAAAAATATACAAAATAAACCAAAAAGGGGTTGATCCTTGTTCCAACGTCTCATCTCTAGACTTTTCAATCTGCAAAAATCAACACTAGTAAAATTGTTAAGACTTTAGGGCATGGTTAAGGAATAAAAATAATATAATTTGCAAATTAAAAGTGATAAAAGTGAATAAAATAGGTAAAAAACCACATTTTACCATTCGATTTGTAACTTTACCCAAATATTGCTCCAAATCCCTTTTTCACCCTAATTTTCAACTGTTGATTGTGGAGCGTACGGAGTATCATTTCATGAATCGTCTCTGCCAAAGAGGTAATCTCCTTCTCCTTCATCTTTTCATGGTTTCAAAATTGATTTTCATTGGTTAAATTTGTGTTTTTGGGTTAATTTTTAGGGGCTATCTCCACGTTAAGATAGTCACAGGTGCCCGATATCATGAACTGTGACGATATAGGATTGTCGTAGTCAACCCTATATGTAGGGTGCGATGATGTTGAACTATATGAATGTGCAATTCTGTGACATCTGCAGCCAAAAACTTAGAAAAGATGAACCTAACTAAAAAAAACCCCCAAGAAATAATTTTATGTGTCTAATCCCATCTTATGGTTCCTTGGCAGGATTTCCTTGGTTAAAATGCTCGAGCGGTGTGAACAAGAGCATGAAGAAGAAGATTACTTCATCGGCAATGATGCAAGAACAGTTGTGTCTCTCAGAGAGTCTGGGTTACTAAAATTCTTCAAGATTCAAGGCATGAGATCCCAGTTGAGACTACTGGAGTACTTGGTTCACATGTGGGATGTGAACGAGCAGGAATTTCACGTGGGTGCCCACACACTCACTATAGATATTAAGGATATCTATTTATTGACAGGATTATCTCATCTTGGTTCACGGGTGACACTTACAGGAATCAGGGGTGGAGGTGAGCCCATGAACTACTACCTTTTCCATCATTGTGTGTCGGGTATTGAGAAACATAGTGGCAAAGTAGCTATCAGGGATGTCTGATATTTTCCTTTGCAGACTATCCTTTATATGATTATTCACATGGTAGGGAGTGCAACTCCTCATATGGATGTACAAAGCCATTTATAGTATGCCATAGAATGTATAGATCCCATGGTCTTCAACTGGTGCGAAGGGGTCCTAAAAATCATGAAGAAACAACTTACCAAGTTCCGAAATAGTGGGTTTAAACAATTTGGATATGGGTCTATTTTGGTATCCTTCTTCCTGGAGAGGGTTCCAATCCTACACCTGCATGTGGAATGGGGTNAGGGGTCCTAAAAATCATGAAGAAACAACTTACCAAGTTCCGAAATAGTGGGTTGAAACAATTTGGATATGGGTCTATTTTGGTATCCTTCTTCCTGGAGAGGTTTCCAATCCTACACCTTCATGTGGAATGGGGTATACCCACTCCATAGGATCCTAGGATTAAGAGGTGGGTATATCTCATGGCCTGACATGGGGGTTTCCCCATCTTCAAATATGACGATGTCTTCTTCCAATGGCTGAGGACTCAAATGCTCATGGTTGAGGATTATGTGTATGTTTGTGTAGAATTCAATGGAGATCTATATTTGTCTCTTCCTGATGGGTCCCAATGGGGAGACATAGGTAAGAAGAAAAAATTGTTTATATAATGTTTTTGTTATTTTAATGATTTAACATGTTTTTTATGTTATTTATTCGATGACTAATCGAGTTATCTCATCAATGCAGATGTGGGACCTTATCGTCCACCAGGATCATCTCACATCCATAGGCACAGAGAGAGAGGTGTTATAGCAGGAGTGGCTTCCGCAGAACTCGAGGCCATAGAACAGAACCTGGAGGGGTTGACCATGCATGTCCCTCACTACTGTGGATGAGCTCCCTAGGCACTACCAACTCCACACAGTGGGCGTATTCGCATCCATCGGTCGACTGCTCCATAGAGTATCACAGGAAGTGTCTTGTTATAGAAAGCAACATACTTGATGCTTTTTTTATATGAAGCTGTGAGACTCACATTTTTGATATTTTGGTCTTCAGACAAAAACACTTTTTGTAAACGTTTATCATTATATATATAAGGCTCCTACCGACTTACTTGTTTTATGTATAAAGTGTGACTGGATTTTATAAATGTATAAAATGTTTGTCTAACACATAATTAGCCAATGCATCAGTCAATGTATTTAGACATCTAGGAATTTGTTGATATTCAATGTAATCAAAATGACGTTCCAAGAGGCGAATTCGTAAATATACCCTTAATAGAGTAGGACTTTGGATAGAATAAAAATTAATAAAATGTAGTAACACTAACTGTGAATCAGGTCGTACAAAAATAACTAGCTCGTAAGATCTTTTGGGTAGTGGCATACCCAGACATATGACCACCACATGCTCCAAAGTGACAGTCATTTAAAGATTTCTCAACTTCATTGTCGGTGAGACATCGTCAAAATATGGAATCAATACCACAATGGTAAAGGGTATCACAAAGGATAATGTATTGATGGGCTTGATACCGGATATGATGACAATATGTACTATAAAGATCAGGCCAAAAATTTTAGGTCTAGAGATAGATGATAATATCTCCATACCATATGTCGTCAGAACTAATCAGAAAGAGGGATTCATCAGGTAATGAATCCTCTTCCACAGTTTCTGTCTCAGTAAAGCGAAGGTAACATATCAATTCCGCAAAAACCAAAGACTTCTTTGACTTGGCACATTCAAACTCCAAATCAAACTCTTGGAGAATAACTATCCATTTAGAGTATTTTCCCCCTAGTAATTTCCGAGTAAGGATATGTTGCATGGGGTTGCAATCGGAAATTACTGTGGTTATGCATAATAGGATGTAGTGACAAAAATGTTGAACAACTTAAACAACTTCCAAGGCAAGTTTCTCCACATGTAAATATTTAATTTCGACAGTCGTGGGACTCTGACTCTAATAGTATATAACATTTTCATCATGTGATTCATCCTCTTGGACTAAAACCATAGCAATGGTAGAGTCTGAAGAAATTAAGTACAGGAAATAATCTCGACTATAATCGGGTGGAAACAATATTGGTGTATGGGATAAGGAGAGTTTCAAAGCTTCAAAATATTTGTTTGCAGTGTCATCCCATACAAAATCGTAACCTTTCTTGATAACCTGAGTAAATCGTTTCATTAATTCAACATAGTTGGGAATGAATCAACGTAAAAGGTTTGCCTTCCCTTACAAACTTTGGAGTTGGGATAGTGTGTAAGGAGGAGGTAAGTTAAGAATATCCTCAACCTTCAAGGGGTCTACTCGAATCCCATGTATAGACACAATAAAACCAAGAATTCATGTAGATTCCACACAAAAAACACATTTGTGTGGATTCAAACGTATATGATAATAACAAAAGCATAGAAAAATGGCCCGTATATGTGTTGGGTGATATTGACGATGCATGGAATGCATGGGTAGATCATCTAGATAGGGTTGTACGGTGTGCTTAATGTTGTGAAAATCATAAGACATAGTGTGCTGAAAAGTAGCCCTAATGTATTTGAGACCAAAAGGTAGTTTCCGGTATGCGAAGGTTCCCCAAGGGAAAATAAAAGTAGTCTTATGTTGATCCATAGGAAAAATATTTATCTTGTTAGCACAAGAAGTCACCTCTGGATTGTGGTAGAGGTAAGCCCAGTACCCATCAGTTTATATGTCACAGTTAATGGATTTAAAGAGGTCAAATGGGGCAGACTCAAGAGAATATCATTTTAACTCAAAAAACTAGGGAAGTATGCACAAGAAAATGAGGTCTTGATCAACTTCATCCAGTAAGTTGTAGTAAGGGTGAGTAAGATGAAGAAATCAAGGAGAAGATGTAAAGT
This sequence comes from Picea mariana, assembly GCA_032191745.1. Taxonomy (NCBI): domain Eukaryota; kingdom Viridiplantae; phylum Streptophyta; class Pinopsida; order Pinales; family Pinaceae; genus Picea; species Picea mariana. The sequence continues at coordinate 87,526 of JASDQU010243247.1, read as the reverse complement.
TCTACTCTAGACATTAGGTCCTCCAGCAGCCTAAGGAGGAAAAACTCTAAAAACAAGATCCTCTTCAATTTGAAGTTTTAGGAAACTAAAAATGCTATAACTGCACTACAATCAAACATTCATTACAATGCAATCACCACAATCCATGCGAATCCTTTGATCATGAACATTCAATATCAGACGTAGATAAGATGGAAATAGAAGTTGGCTTTCATTAAACAAGAAATATCATATCAAGTTACATAACCAAAGAACCAGAGCTTCATTAAAACATTACAATATGGGAGCTCAACCATCAACCTTAATAAAATATCAAAATTGATTATTTATACTCATAATAACTTGCCACCACCAGGAGTGTGACCTGGCTATAGCAATCAAAGATTTGCATATATATCATTTTCTATCAGGATGCACTTGCAGTCTTCTGTCAAACACGAGCTCAGATCAGTATGGACTTTGCAGGAGGATCCACTGACAAGGAAACTTTGGGCTGACAACCTACCTCCAAGGCCAGTCCTTCCATGCTCTCCATTTATGGGGTGAGACAAAGTTTCAACCACCTCCCCCATTTTCATTAACTACTTTCATTGGCATCAAGTTGGGTTCTGACACCCATGAATGCTCCAGGCGATGCTCATGACTCCTTTAAGTCAATTCCGATGCCCTGATACCACAAAAATCTTCTTTTGTGAACAATATAGGTGGTCTCAGCCTTTATCACAACTCCTCTACATCACTCCATGTGACCTCGGGTCATTACCTGGGGATCCTATGTGAAATTTCAGAATTTTTCATTTCGAGAATCTTCACTCCACTTGATTCCAAGTACCTTGATGCTCGATCTTGTGAAATCGCCTATCCAAATCGACATTTGGAGTTTCTTTGAACTTAACGTCCAGGATGCTTGCTAAAAAACCATAGCCACCCATCGCTCAATAGGCACTTACCTTCTTTATGCCCATGCTTTCCATATGACCATGGGCTATGATCATCGGCCCAAATCCCATGCGTTTCTCAATTTCGCATTTCGCGAACTTGCATCATGCTCCATGTTGAAACCTTCGTGTCACGAAATAGAGAATTCTCAGATCTGAGGCCGTGCATCCCTTTGAATTGTATGGTCTAGATAATTATCGGCATCTAGAGATTTCATACCTTTGACATTTCAGGACAGGGGAAAACTGCACATTCCTCACTTGAGCCTTCCCGAAATGACTTTCCCCGTAGTTCGAATCTGCTGCCACGCATCCTGCTAGATCAGATGACCCACACAAATTTCGTGTTTCGGGAGTTCGGACCATCTACAAACAACTTCAACAATGTTTTGAACTCTCGAATCCCATGATTATTACTCACCATTGATCACTGAACTTGCTTGCTCACTTGATCTGATTCCATATCATATCAATCTAAGTGTTGTTCTTTGTGCTTACGGCTATGGCCTCTGTAAACAAACTTTTGGACAACTAGTTGAGGGCTTGGGAAAGAAAAAGGATCAGTGACAGAGGAAAATAAGTAAGTGACCAACCTTATAGATAACATCAAAGAAGAGGGTCGAGACTTCTCGGGTAAGATGACAAGGAAAACAGGTCCTTCAAATGAATGAAGGCAAACCGAAGGAAAAACTACACACTGAAAGGGAAAATCTTAAGATTGGGTCTGCAAAAAGGAGGGAGACAAGGAAAAACTATAGACTTAAGTAGAAACCACAAACCCACAAGACTCTGACCAATTCATGTGATAACATTTCTCTCAAGAGGGGATGGCATGCTCCCTGCGAGCTGCCAAGAAAAGTAGTTCCAATGCCTTAGTATTGGGTTATGGATTCTATCTATTTAAAACAAAATAAACATAAAAACAGGAACAGTATTTACAATGGTGGGATGCCGACTGTGGATTTAAACAAAAATCATTTTTAGAAAGTTCCCATTAATGGGGCCACCAAAAACTTCATCACCCTCCAAATTATGCAACTTGTAAGTATTATTAGGGAATATCTCAAAAATTCTGAAGGGGCCGATCCACAAGGCATCAAATTTACAATGTGTGACTTTGTCCTGCTTGGGTGCATCCCATTTTAGCACTAGATATCTCATCTAGAAATCCTCCCTTCTTACTTTCCTGTCAAAATCTTGCTTGATCTTCTATTGATGTTCATGTGCTTTGTCCAGTATCTTCTCCCTAGTCCATTGCACTTCTACCAGCTGTAGTATCCTCTTGACCATGTCATCAGGTTCTCCTTTGTAGTCCTAGATGAATTTTTCCACTGGAAAGGTGAGCTGAGAAGGAAAGATGGCCTCAACTCCATACACAAGCTAAAAAGGAGAAATCCCAAGAGATATTTTTGTTGTCACTCTATCATCCCATAAAGAAAACTTGAGCTTTGAATCCCATGCTTTCTTATTGTCCTCTAACAATATTTTGATGATATTTATAAGGCTCTTGTTAGAAGACTCTACCAGTCCATTCCCTTTGGGGTATTAAGGAGTTGAGTGAATGAATGCAATCCCAAACTACTCACATAATTGAATCAATGGTTTGGCCTTGAAAGATGCGACATTATCAGTGAAAATTCTTTTTGGAAAACCAAGCCTTGCCATAATATCTTGAAGAAAACCAATGATTACTTTGTGGGAAGCACTCCTTATGGGAATGGCTTCTATCCACTTGGTGAATTAATATGTGGTAGTCAATATTCACCTGTGTTGACCACTAGAAGCTGGATAAATCTCCCCAATAAAATATAGGCCCCACTGTTGAAAGGGTCCTAAGGGAACCACATGTTTCAAAGGCAAGGACTTGAGCTATTGTTTTCATGAGAATTTATGACACTTGACACAAGCCCTGATTTTAGCACAAACATCAGTGAATAGGCCAGGACAAAAATAGCCATCTCTAAGAATCTTGTAGGCTATGGTTTTCCAGAAGTGATGCCCCCCACACAAACTATCATGAAAGTCAAACATGATTTTTTGGGCTTCCTGTGGGTCTAAGCATCTCAAAAACACCCGTAGAGGATATTTCCAATATAAAACGTGATCAATGAGGCAATATTTAATTTATATGAGCTTTACATCTCTTACTTTGTGTTTTTCCATGTCGTCAGGAGGCTATAACTTATGTAGAAATAAAATGATGTCCCTGTACCAAGCACATTCTGCTAATGGAGGGAAGGCTTGAGGGCTCGTATCAGACAACTTACCCTATTGATTTTCTGAGCAAGCATCGATGAAGTTTACCCCCAAGGATTTTCAATTAGTTTCATCTAGTAGCTTGGCTAAACCTTCACCCTTAACCAACTTAGTGGGTCTTATCTCCAAGTCAAATTCAAGGATTTTAGCAATCCATTTGATCCTTCTCCTGTCGATGTCGGGATGAATGAGAATCTCCTTCATAGAAGATGAAGGGACATATGCAATGACCTTTGAATGAAAAAAATAGACCCTGAAGGATTTGAGATCCTTAACTAGGGCATAGGCTTGTTTTTCCATGATGTCGTATTTAACCTCTACATCTCTCAATGCCCTGCTGAAAAATACAATGGGTTGCTCAAAGCCTTCTTCATTCTTTTGCAACAAAACGGTTGCCACAGTGTCAAATGAAGAAAATCAGAAAATCATAAAAAATTTGGAATAATTAGTACCGATGAGCACATCTCCTTCACTCATGACCTTCTTTATTTGATCGAAGGAACTACGATATTCAACAGTCCATTTGATTTCGTTTCCTTTCCTCAACATGACTGTAATGTCCTCCACTAGTTCAGCAAAATTAGAAACAAGCCTTCTCAGAAAATTAATCTTCCCCGAGAAAGACTGAACTTCATTCTTAGATCTAGGGAGTGCTAAGGTTTGGATGGCTTCCACCCTGCTGGGATAAATGTTTACTCCCTAAGTTGATACTATGTGCCCCAATAATTTTCCCTCTTTCATAGAAAACAATGACTTCTTGGGATTCAGGGAGAGGCCAAATTTTCTGCATTTTTGGAAGACCTTTCTCAAATGATGACAATGTTCTTTTTCAGTCCTGGAGAAAACTGTAACGTCATCTAGATAAATGAGTACAAATTTATCCATTTCCTGAATAAAGGTGATGTCCATAGCGCGCTGGAAAGTTTCTCCTGCATTCATCAATCCAAAGGTCATCTTGGCATACATGAGTGTACCCCATGGAGCGGTGAATGTTGTCTTCTCTCTATCCTTGGGTAAGACATAAATTTGATTGTAGCCAGAAAATCTGTCAATCATAGGCATCCTAGATGCACCTGTCACTCTCTGCAATATGTGATCCAATTTTGGCAATGGGTAATTTTCCTTCTTGGAGCTTCTGTTTAGGTTTCTAAAATCAACTCAAAGTCTGATTTCTCCACTCTTCTTTCTCACTGGGACCAAGTTAGCCACCCATTCAGAAGACCTTAAAGGAATGATAATATGAGTGTCCAAAAGCTTCTTTACCTCTTTCTCCATGATAGGCAACAGCATGGGGTTGATCTGCCTTAGCTTCTGCCTAAATGGTTTGGCCTCTTCCTTCAATGGGATCTTATGCTCAATGATTCTTGTATCATATCTTCTGAGATATTCATACGTCCAAGCAAAGACATTAGCAAAATCCTTTAATAACTCAGCATATTCAACCCTTTTTTCCCATGACAGACTATTCGACAACTTGATAAATTTTGGATCTTTTGTTGTACCAATGTTTCATTTAGTTACATCAGCATCATCAGTTGATCCTTTAACTTTCAATGCCACATCATTTCTATCAAATAGTCTCTCCAAAGGAACTAGTCCCTTTGGAATGTGATTGCTAGGCAACTGAACAATATGGTGATTAGCGATTTTGTTCAAGAAAACATCATCATCAAGATTACTTTCAGAATCCTGATCTTGATCACTATGTAGTGCAAAAAACTCATCAATAGTCTCAAGGAATCTTTTGATCTCAAGATCATCCTCAAATACTTTCCAATGCTTGACATTATCAGGTGCATAAGGTCTGTAATTTACTTCTAGATCATACCTGAGCTTTGGTGGTAAAGGTGTTAAAATATAATGTATGTGCTCATTTAACCATAGACAATATCACTATTGTCACTGAACCATAGGCCGAAGCCACCCCCGAGCACCTTAACCTTGACAGAGAATCATTCTGAAAGAAAACCCTAGGCTAGATAGCCGAAAAAGATAGCAAAATTTTGTGCAAGGATAGCGCACCAAATAGAAGTAACATGAGCTGATAAGAGAGTCCAAACCATAACCAAGAGAGAGTCCAGGCTAAAACTGAAATCTGCAAGCTGCAATAGCTGCAATGACAACTCACCTCCAAACTTGTGCACAAACTGGCCAACTATAGTGCGCATAAGTGTTGCTTCCGCAGTTCTAAGAATGCCTGCCAGAATGAAGATTGACCTCCTGTATTTATACTAAAAATGGAAAACTCCCTTGACCGACTTCTCATTTTGGGTGTCTATTTACTTAGTATATAATATTTCCTTTAGTTGACTTCTTCTCTTCGAGGCTAATAACCTAACACAAATTATCCTCTTGAGCCAACTTGTCTTCTAGGGTTATTAGCCAACTAATTAGGGTTTATTCTTTCTTCTCAGAATATTCTATTCTCGTCAGGTTCACACATGGAGGTAAATACCTCCCACATCTACCATAATATCAACACTCCCTCCTAGCTAGGGAGGTATTGAAGGTAATGGTCTTGAGCACAAACATACCATTTACCTGGTACTGGTAGCATCAATATAGTGGTATAGACTAACTCATGATTAGATCATGAGCACCATCATCACTATCAATGTCATCATCTCTCAAAACCATACTCCATATAAGTAATCAGACATGATGTTGGATAAGTCACTCAATCCACAGAGTGACATAAGAACCATTCTTCTAATCCAGACATATGTCCTAGAAGAATAAATGTCCTGGACCATTTTCCATCTGGGGAATCTCTGTCTATTGATCATCCATATAGATGATAATCATTTCCAACACTAATAGTCTTCAAGGCAATCGGAACAATGTAATTCAATAGAACAAAACTGTGTCTATCCATAGTAGTACACAACTACAATCTAGTGGTACACTGCTACACCAAGTAGCACACAGATACGTGATCAGTGATATATAGTCATAATTAGTGAAACACATCCACTACAGTAGTATACATCTATTTTTCGGAGACATACAGTTTCCATAACAATCATATCATCAACCTGCACAGAAAAAATTGTTATGGTATATAAATTGAATCATATGGGCCATTCTTCCACTCACATCTATGATATATGGAACAACATCTTCCTTAAGAAAGTAAAACATCAACGCTGTGTTATTTGGACTATTCTTCTCAATCAAGGAAGAATAATTGTCCCGATTTCTAAGCCTAGACCATTCACCTATCTAGGCCATTACTCCGGCACTAGACAAAGTGAAACCTGTAGAGAATGAATCTGACCTAGGGAATGCCTGTCCCTAATTGCTGAACCTAGACCATTATCCTATCTGGGCCATTCCTCCGGCACTAAACAAAGTGAAACCTGGAGATAATGAATCTTCCTTAGGGAATGACTATATACACAAAGGAAATGCCTGTCCCTGATTGCTGAACCTAGACCATTATCCTATCTAGGCCATTCCTCCGGCACTAAACAAAGTGCAACCTGGAGATAATGAATCTTCCTAAGGAAATGACTGGCCTGCACCAACCTCCAAAACGAACCATTCTTAGAAACTACTCACAACTGTGAGCTTCGAAAGAATGATTGTCTGGCAAGGCGGACCAGTCTTCTTGACCACTATTGAGAGTGACCGCCAAGAAGAGAGAGTGTCCTAGACCATTATCCATGTTAACTACAAGGGGAATCGTTGTCCATGGTACATCAAAAATCCACCAAACCTTTTTTATTGCGAAAATGACCATTCGATATGGACCATTTTTCGAACTGGAAAATGCCTATCCATCAAAAATCTCAAACCACTTTCCAAACTGGAAAGGAACTGCTCATCCTGGACCATTTTTCGAACTGAAAAATGACTGTCCATAAATCAATAACACATTATTGTTCCCTCCCAACCTGGGATTCATCTCTTCCTTTTCCAATAAGGAAGTTGTCTCCATGAGCTCCATCTTGAGTACGCAAACTCTTTCATCTTGAACAAAGGCTTTACCAAAATGTCTTCTTATCTGCTCATCTGTGAAGATATATATTAGAGAACTACTTCTCCTTTTTGGACTTCATCACAAAGAATGTAATGCTTGATCTCAATGTACATCGGTATTTCTAGAAAACTAGTTTTATGAAGGCTTCATATAGTTCTTATCATCATAGTTGAATTCATATATTTTGTTTCCTGCTAGCTCATAACATTATGGCAAGGTTCAAACTTGGAACATATCCAAGTCGTACTTCTTCTATCATCATGAGAGCTTTGTCATGAATTGGAAATCCATCATCCATGAGTTTTGAGTAACCATTCTGATACAGTATCTTTGTTATAGAAGGTTTTTCACCATGCTTCTATTGTGCATGAGAGGCTTTTCACTGAGTTGTTTGAATCCATACAAAATCTTCTTTTATCTGAATCAAAGGGTATCTTTCTGGTATACCTCAAATCCTTGAGGTTTCTCTACATATGCTCTTTGTTCATTTATTTTGGAGAAAAATATTTTCATTCATCTGATCTAAGCTCCAAACCATGGATATTGCGGATGATATAATGGCTCATGAAGAGGTATGTTTGGCTTACTAGAACAAACAATCATCATATCTTCTCCCTCCATCTGGGAGAAACTCTACTTCTGGATATAGCAATGATTACATTCATAAGTCTTCCATACACTGTTCTTCATCACAACTTTCATTTCCTCTTATTGATTGCTTTTAGTGAGTTCATATCAGGTTGGTAGTCTTCTGATTCTCAATACAATGACTAGTTGTTCTGGATTTTCTTTCTTTCTTAGAATCTTCATGTTCTTCCTCATGTTTCTATTTAGCTCTTGGGTCCATGAAGTTTTCTATATATTCCATTCCCTGAAGATGACACTTTTTTCTTTCATCATAGGATCATGGATGTGGATGGACAACCAGGGATACTTTAAGTCTTCTTTCTGAAGAAGACTTCTTCTAAGGTAAAACTAAATACGTGTTTCTCTTCATGGTTACTACCATTGATGGGAACATGAATAGATACTTCATCACCTTTAGTGGATCATATTATTTAGGATTATCTCCCTCCTAATCCTTGCATTCTCTTCTTTTGGAAATATATAATCAGCTCCCTCCATCTAGAAGAGTCCACGCTTCCGTCTACATTCTTATTTCCTTCTGCAAAGTCTCACAAATCATTTTCCAATTTCCTTTTGATTGCCGACTTCTTTCTGTCTTTACTTCTTCTGGGTTTCTTCAAGAGTGATTTTGATTTCATCTTATCTTGTAGTTGTTACTTATGTAATATCTTCCACATGAATTGTTACCAGGGGTTGTTGATGTACTTCATCCTTTCATGTTTATTTCCTGACTTGTAGTCATTGTGATAGCAATCCTTATCTTGTTGTTCTTCCATAGGTACAGTTTCTCTTTGAACATATTATCTTCTAAGAAATAGATATGCAAGATATGTACAAAAAACATTGTATATACAAGAACTATGAAGAGTATTGTTACCTTGTCTTAGAAGAAGAAGTATGTTTTGTCCTACTTGGATTTCTTTGAGGGTTCTCTTTCTTCGACAAGTGATGCTTCGTGTCTTTCCTTCCTTTTCTTTAACTCAGGACAATGATTCTTGTAGTGACCATACTTTCGACAGCTGAATCATTGTATTTCTGACATATCTTTCTCTTGATTTTGCTTCTTCCTTGAACCAAACTTCCTTTTGTTCCTGAAATTCTTGAATCTTGTTGTGAAGGATTGATCATCGTATTTCTTTTGAGGTTTCTCTTTTACACAAATCCTTGATTCTTCCTGTGAAGAGAAAGTCCAAAGTTATTCAAATGTAGGATACTCCTTCCTTGTGTTCATGCTTGTGACAAATGCATCCCATGTCTTGGGAAGATGATTGAGTACTATGATTATCGATTCCTTTTCTTAAATGATCTCTTCAATACCTTGTGGTTGATCTCTTCACTGAGAGATTCTCAAAGATTATAACGTTATGCTATCATCATCATTCATCTTCATGTCACAGAGTTCATTCTTCAGACTCATTACTTGTCCAATGTTTCCGACTGAAAAGAGGTTTGTTAGGGCATCGTACATATTTTTAGACGAATCAAGATGGGAGATGTAGGGTATCAAGTGGTATTTTATAGAGTCCACTATGATACTCATGGAATTGATGTCACTACCTATGAACTTCTCCATAACTGCAACATTATGTGGTTCCTTCTTTTTTCCTTCTTCAAAATCTAGTTCCACAATATTTTCTTTCACGATATCCAGAACTTTATTCTTGGCAAGGATGAGTTCAATCCTTTTCTTCCACACTCTGAAGTTAGAAACCCCATCTAGCTTGTTTTCTAACTTCATAGAGTTATTCATGGTTTCTTTGACTTGGTCAACCCTATATTTGACCAAAAACTCAAACTTGATGGCTTGGCTTGCTGAGACTACCAGGACATGCGCTAGGATAGGGTACATTAGTCTATCCAGAAATTAGGTCAATCCCTTCACTTAAGGTGCCTCAACAAGAGAATTAGGGTTTCTGCAATTGCACCTGCTAGTAACCCTAGCAATAGTGCTTTGGTAAATTCTCTTGCTAGAAACCCTAGCGACAGTTCTTCAACAAGTTTAGTATCCTTATGGCTATGCTCCCTTCCAATTGTTAGACTAAATGAAGGAGGTGTGGGCCCAAAACCTTTTAGAATATAATCGATGTGCTCGTTTAACCATAGACAATATCATTATTGTCACCCAACAATAGGCCAAATCCACCCTCGAGCACCTTAACCTTCACAGAGAATCATTCTGGAAGAAAACCCTACGCTAGATAGGCAAACAAGATAGCACACTTCTCTTCAAGGATAGTGCACAAAATAGAAGTAACAAGAGTTGATCAGAGATTCCAAACCATGACCAAGAGAGATTCCAGGCCAAAACTGAAATATGAAAGTTGCAGCAGCTGCAATGACAACTCTCCTCCAAACTTGCGCACAAATTGGCCAATTGCAGTGCACACAAGTGTTGCTTCTGCAATTCTGAGAATGCCTGCTAGAATGAAGACTGGCCTCCTGTATTTATAATAAAATTGGCAAACTCCCTGGGATGACGTCTCATTCTGGGTGCCTATTTACTTAGTATATAATATTTCCTTTAGATGACTTCTTCTCTTCGAGGCTAATAACCTAATACAAATTATTCTCTTGATTGGACTTGTCTTCTAGGGTTATTATCCAACTAATTAGGGTTTCTTCTTGCTTCCTGGAATATTCTATTCTAGTCAGGTTTACACGTGGAGGTAAATACCTCCCTCAGCTACCATAATATCAACAAAAGGGACTCTGAAATTTCTTTTTGAAACAGTCATAGAATCAACCATGATATTTTCTTCTCTTGGATTAAATGAAATGTTGAAGGCTACAAAAAAAATGTCAATAAGGTCCCACACTTCATTTCTATAACTTCTTAGCCTAGGGTGCTTAGCTTGGTAAAGATTTTTGACTTGATGGAAAACTAACTTAGCATCCCCAAATGATAATATATCTTCAATTCTCATATCTTTTTCAACCCTCAAACCTAAGACGAGAGCTTCATACTCTGCCAAATTATTGGTAGCTTCAAATTCTAACTTGTAGGACAGAGCTATAGTCTCTTGAGAAGGAGAAAAAAGAACCACTCCAGAACCAACACCTTTCTTAGAAGAGGCTCCATCGAAGAACATTTTCCACATAGAGGTGATAGGAAGGGAATTTTCACAAGAAGTAATAGGCCTCTTTTTTATTTCTAGAGGAGGTTCAGGAGTGTCGGTGAGTTACAACAAACTATATCCCAAATCTGTGTCAATAGAAAAGATAGGATGGTTCCAGGGGTTCGCTTCATCACTAATAATTTAGGCCAACTAAGATTCCCTGGAGAGTCTTCTGTGATCACCTCCAAACACCAGAATGGTATCATAGGTGAGGTTCATCTCGAAGTTCCCCCTAGTCTTTTTATCCAAACTTAGGGGGAATGTCGGCTACCATGATTTCCATGATCATGCTTTTCATTGGTAGCTGGAATAGAGATACGAGCAAGTATTTGATAACCCCAAGTCACTTGACCTTCCTGGAGTCAAAAGAATATAGGTCGTGGTAGGATTTTGTAATCTATAGACCGAGCTCTTCCATGACAATCTTAGGCATAATATTGTGAGATGACCCTGAATCCATCAAACAATTATGTAGAATCTTGTCATGTATGTTCAGTGAAGTGTTGAGGGGAGGGATGAATCGTCTTTATATTCTACCAAAGGACCTAATATGACTGCATGCTTCTCATCTTGGAGGTTTATTGAGTTTGTCAAATGAGAAGAAGGTTCGGGTGGCAACATTTTGGAGAGGTACCTTTTGCAGTCTTCGTGCTTGACCAACTTTGAAATGGGTACATGGATTCTAAATGTTTTTATTTCATGCTAAAAGATGAAAGAGGAGGGGGCCTTTTTATTTCTCTCACTTCTGGAACAAGACTTTTGACCACCGATGGGGGGCGTTGTGCCTTATTTTCCTTGCTTCGGTCTGACATATCTTTAGCAGGTTTTTCTTCTCTGGTGGGACAATCAAGGATGTCAGATTTCCCTTCTTTCTGTTTGGACCACAGATTATATATGTTTGGAATGTGACTGAACTCTTCCCCTTTACTCATCTCATTCAGTTGATTACTGATGAGGGCCTCTTCATATGCAGACTTATTTAAATGAGCAGATGAAGAGTTATCTTCAAGGAAATGGATCTCAGGATCAATATCTTCTTCCTCTTCATCTTCATCAATAACCATGTTATTTTAGAGAGGATTTTGGATTTTCTGATCATCCCTGTCCCTATTTCTCTTATCCCTTTGGATGGTATGAGGGGTATTAGTAGGTATCCTAAAGTTACCTCTACTATCATCATTTGAGGGATTCCTATAGGTCTTCTTTTCTTCCAATTCAACTCTTTCCATTCTAGCATAAAGCAACTTTAGTAGTTTGGTTACTTCATCCATTTGATGGGGGGGAACAAAAGAACTAGAAGTTGAACCTTCAGACTTACCCTTTCTTCTGTCTCTATCATCCTTAATCTGAAGCTTCTCAACTGCCAGTATATTAGATTCTACTTCAATGGTTGTGTCTTGCATATGAGCCAAGGATGTAGCTCTCCTTTATCTCAACATGAGGCAAAAATCAGGGTCAAAAGCACTAGCATAAGTCATTTTGGCAGAGGTTTATGTGGGTTTAACTTCAGCGGGAATCTTTTTATACATCTTATTAAATCACTTCAAGAAGTCTAAAATAGATTCCCCTTATTCTCTCTTAAGTGCCCTGAAATCTATAATATAATAAAGGGTTTCTTTTTTATTCCCCCAAATTCTTGAGAATGAATCATCCAGAGTGACAATCTCGTCAATAGATCTAGGAGGAAAGTCCTTAAACCAATCCCTAGCATCACCATCAAGGCTCTGTACAAAAACTCTCATCCACACATCTTCTTTTTTTATGGCCTAAATTTCTACAAATCTATAAAAGGATGCAAGGTGCTCTTCTGCAATCACATCTCCCTCTCCTGTGAACTAGGGCATGCGCTTAAGGTAGTTCATGGTTGGAAGAGAATTCATAGGCTGAGGTAAAACTAGAGGGGCATATCTAGCAGCCAATATATCAGCCATATTGTTCCTATGAGGATTATCACCTTCCATTTGGACATGAGATGGAGGAGAAGCAGGTGGAGATGGAGTTCAGATAGGTGAGACCGGAACTATGCTTCTAGGGGAAAAGGGAAATGATTGGGTGTTTGAGAAAAAGGTTGCAGAGATGATAGGAATAGAGGTTTCTGATGCAACAACTCTAATAAGTGTATGAGTACTAAATCCAGGGGTGGGGAAGTCTCCTAAGGTCCTGGGTTTGAGCCACGATACAACTTCAGGAGAGATAGGAGTGTCAAATATTTATCCTTCCAAAACGAGGCCAGGAGAAGAAAAATCAGCCGGAAAACTTATGAAATTCAAAGTTCTGGAAACTCCAGCAAATGGTATAATAGGAAAAACAGAAATAGTAATTGAGGTTTCTGAAGGAAGATTATGAAAATTACAAGAATCACCTGGTTCAGAAGATGAAGTACCTTCTTGAGGGGTCTTTCCTTTCCTAATAATTTTCTCTGGGACAGCTCTAGGCATGGTTAGAGGTAGCTGTGAATGAGACCTCCTGTGTTTTCCTTTTGGAGCCAGCTGAAATAGTGGAGTCTGTCCAGTGGATTCGCCAGGCAATGGAGTCTCCAGACAGTGTGGTATCCAGGTGCAGGTTGCAATCTTCAATGGTTCTGATACCTGATGCACCTTCAGAATCATAATATCGTTGGTGTTCTCCCAGGGAAGATACCTTCACTTTCATCCCCAGAAACAACGCCAGAAATGTTAGCACCAGAAATCACCTCTGGATAGTGGCAGAGATACACCCAGTACCCATCAGTTTATATGTCTCGGTTAATGGATTTAAAGAGAACAAATGGGGCAGTCTCAAGAGAATATCATTTTAGCTCAAAAAACTGGGGATTTATGCACAAGAAAATGAGGTCTTGATCAAATTAATCCAGTAAGATGTAGTAAGGGTGAGTAGGAGGAACAAATCAAAGAGAAAATGTAAAGTTCTTCTCTGGACATCAGGTCTTCCAGCAACCTAAGGAGGAAAATCTCTGAAAATAAGATCCTCTTGAATTCGAAGTTTTAGGAAACTGAAAATGCTATAGTTGCACTGCAATCAAACATTCATTACAACACAGTCACCACAATCCATGCGAATCCTTCGATCATGAACATTCAATATCATACTCTAATAAGATGGAAATAGAAGTTCACTTTCATTAAAAAAGAAATCTCATATCAAGTTACATAACCAAAGAACCAGAGCTTCATTGAAACATTACAATACAAGAGCTTAGCTCAACCATCAACCTTAAAAAAATATCAAAACCGATTATTTATACTTAGAATAACTTTCCACCACCAAGAGTGTGACATGGATATAGCAATCAAAGCTTTGTGTATGTATCTTTTTTTGTCAAGCTGTACTTGCATTCTTCTGTCGAAGGTGAGCTCAGATCAATATGGACTTTATAGGAGGATCCGCTAACAGGGAAACTTTAGGTTGACAACATGCCTCCAAGGCCAGTCCTTCCATGCTTTCCATTTATAGGATGAGACTAGGTTTCAACCACCTCCCCCATTTTTATTAACTACTTTCATCAGGATTGGGATGGAGTCTGGCACCCATGAATGCTCCAGGCGATGTTCACGACTCCTTTAAGTCAATTTTGGTGCCCTAAGACCACACAAATCTTCTCCT
>JASDQU010243247.1:13037-23524 GCA_032191745.1 Picea mariana | reverse complement strand
ATTTCCATAGGAGGTTCAAGAGTGTCGGTGAGTTGCAGCAAACTAGATCCAAAATCTGTGTCAAGAGAAAAGATAGGATGGTTTGTGGGGTTTGCTTCATCCCTAATAATGTAGGCCAAATAAGATTCCTTGTAAAGTCTCCTATTCTCACCCCCAAACATTGGAATGGTAGCTTAGGTGAGGTCCATCTACAAAGTTTACCCTAGTCTTTTTATCCAAGATCTAGACAGAAGTATCCCAAACTTAGGGCGAAAGTTAGCTACCACGATGTCCATGATCATGCTTCTCATTGGTAGCTAGAACCGAGATACGACCAAGTATTTGATAACCCCAAGGCACTTGACCTTACTGGAGTCGAAAGAATACAAGTCATGGTAGGATTTTGTAATCTCCAGACTGAGCTCTTCCATGACAATCTTAGGCATAAGATTGTGATATGCCCCTGAATCCATGAAACAGTTGTGCAACACCTTGTCATGTATGTTCAGTGAAGTATATAAGGGAGGGAATGAATCGTTTCTATCTTCTACCAAAGGACCTAGGATGACTATAGGCTTCTCATCTTGGAGGTTTACTGAGTTAGTGGAATGAGACGAAGGTTCGGGCTGCAACATTTTGGAGAGGCACCTTTTGAAGTATTCATGCTTGACCATCTCTGAAATGGGTACAAGGATTCTAATATTTTGTATTTCATGCTCAAATATGAAAGAGGAGGGGGGCTTTAGAATTTCTCTCACTTCTGGCACAAGAATTTTGACCACCGGTGGGGCGGTCTATGCCTTCTTTTCCTTGCTTTGGTCTATAATATCTTTAGAAGGTTTTTCTGGTCTGTTAGGCCGATTAGGGATGTGTGATTTCCCATCTTTCTGTTTGGACCTCAGATTATATCTATTTGGAGTGTGGGTGGTTTTTTACCCTTTACTCAGCTCATTTAGTTGGTTGTCTATTAGAGACTCCTCGTATGCAGATTGAGTTAAATGCGGAAATGAGGAGGTATCCCCATGATAATGGATTTTTGCATCAATCTCCTCTTCTTCTTATTCTTCATCAGTGACAAGGTTATTTTGGAGAGCGGCTTGAATTATTTGATCATCCCTATCCCGACCTCTTTGATCTCTTGGAAGTATCTAAAGAGAATTATTATGTATCCTGAAGGTACCTATGTTATCAATGTTTTGAGTACTTCTATAGACCTGTCTTGCTTCAATTTTTACCTTCTCCATATAAGCATAAAGAGATTTTAATAATTTGATAAGCTCATCATCTTGAGGGTGGGTAGCAGAGGAAGAGGTTGAAGTTTCATACCTTCCCCTTCTTCTGTCTCTGTCAGCCTTACTCCTAAGCTCATCAACTTCCATAATATTGGATTCTACTCCAATGGCTGCATCTTGCGTATCGACCAAGGAGGTAGCTCTCTTTTTTCTTAACATGAGGCATAAATAAGGGTCAAACGAACTATAATAAGTAATCTTTGTAGAGGTTTCTGTAGGCTTAACCTCAGTGGTAGTTTTTCTATACATTTTATTAAATCTATTTTAGAAGTTATAAATAGATTCCCCTTCGTTTTTCTTCAGTGATCCAAAATCTATAATATAGTAAAGGAAATCCTTTATATCCCCCAATTATTTAAGAAGGCTTCATCTATGGCTTCAATCCCATTGATAGATCCAATAGATAATGCCATAAACTACTTCCTAGCCTCGCCCTCAAGGATATGAAAGAATACTCATCCATACATATGCATCCATGATGACATGGCAATCTATAAAACTATAAAAGACTTCAAGGTGTTCCTTTGTGGTTATGTCTTCCTCACCTATGAACTTGGGAAACTGCTTAAGGTAGCCATCCACTGGGAGGGAATTAAGGGGATGAGGAAAAATAAGTAGGGCATACCTAGTGATGCAGACGTAGACGCAGACCACGTCCGCTCACAGGATCGTTCTGTCTAGTTCGTGAGCCGAAGAAACTCTTTCGATTCCCATTGGAATCTCTGTTAAAACCTGATCCATAGGTCCTTCCTTTTCCTTCATGTCATGAATGCGACTGTGAACATTTTCCCCACAGGAAATGAAAACTTCAGGTGTCGGGGTTTCTTAATTCTCGATGTCATGAGAACCACTGTTCTCACGATCTCCCGATCACCGATCTTCCGATATGCCGAAACGATTTAACAGCAGTTAACCCCCCCCAGGGCTATCTCCTGGTCCACATGACCATATCTCATATGACTGCGACTCTATTTCGAGGTTTCATGACCCAAGCGCTCAACTTCTCATCCTCTGGGCCCCCGAAATACCGATATGTGAAATGTCGATCGACAATTTCCTGGCCTTCTCCTTCTTCGCGATTTTGGGCTTTCAAATGCCGAAATGCATTGGACCTCTTATCCTCGAAATTATTGATCCTCTGAAATGCAATGGGACTCTGATCTAATGGTCCTCTTGTGACCCAGATACAATGACTACCCTCCTTCATCGTTCCTCGTGACTTCACAACTTCATGAATCCGGATGCTAAGCCTTCAGCTTCTCAACCTGTGAAACCCCAATACAGTTGATCTCGCGACACGTGTCCTTCCAATGGGACGACTCAAATTCTTTCTCTGTTTTAGGACTTTTGATATCAAGAGTCCAGACCTTCGTTCTCTAGACGCCCAAACTCCTGAACGCCGATATCCCGATACCAACTTCTTAGGTACTCTCACCTCTACTCTACTGTATGAGGGTTTAACTCCCTCGCAACTCTCGATAGATCTAATGACTGTTGGGTAATTGGACCAAGATCTGATGGTCCAGATCCTTTCTCCTGTGTCCTCTTCTGTTGCGCTACTTCTTGGATGTGAAAACCTTTCAATAGTCCAGGTCTCTCCGGGTGGATCTAATCTAAGTTGTTGCTCCTCTCGAGCTTCTGCACGTTCTTCCTAGACTTAGAAGAATTCCAATTCTCAAAGGCCTCGACCTTGATTCTGTCCCTTCTACGAGCTCTTTGATTCTGAGCTTCGCCMGCTCGTATAAAATYGTTGTCTCTCCTGAGCTTTKTTTCGAATCCTTGAAGGATTCTTCAACTCTTGCACCTCTACARGMTTTCTCTCTCTCTTCTAYGCACACAAAGCACTATTCCTTYTGAGCTTTTCCTGTAGCTTCGACCTCTAAAGGAATTTATCTTTTTCCTTCAGATAGAGAAATATGAATGCCCTCCTGGCTATCCTTCACTCAAGAAACCCCTTGCTGAGTCCTTCAGGGTGTTCAACAACACTGTGAAGACCCCTCTCCTTGGATTCTTCTTCCAATCCAGAACTCAAAGAGTTCTTTTCTCCTATGCCTATCCACACACCTACTCAATGCCTGCCTGATAGAGTGTCTTCCCGCATAACGTCCAGTAGTTCTTTCCTCTCCTGTGCACCTCATGCACCTACTCAATTCCCTCCTGGCAGAGCTCTCAGAATCCTTAGTGATTATGGCTCTTCTTGAACTCACATCATAGTTCTCCTTCTGTGCACTCCTTGCACTGGCTCAATTCCCTCCTGGCAGAGATTCACAGAACTCCTCAGAGATTCTGTCTACAACTGTGTTTTCTCATACACAACCTTGCCTCCAAGGTATTCAACACCCTTGAGGTCTTCCTTCTGAGTTGTTGATTTCAGCTTCTTGTGTCCGCTGCACATATTTGTCTAACTCCGCAGAGTTTAGAAATGCACCCTCTGTGCACGATTATCAAAACCTGCATCGTTCTGTCACACTCTCCTGGTGTGAAGCCTCAAAGACCTCTCAATCCTGAAACCAAACAAAACCCCTGCAAATGCATAACATACATCTACAACATATATCATATAAAGAACACTCAGAGACATTAAACACATGAAAGATGCAGGAAAAACTATTGTTTATATTAAAATGGCAAATGCCTGTATTTACAAGGTGTTCCTGAGCACAGCCTGTAACAAGGTCTTGGCTCCTTCTCTCTTCTGCTCTCTGCTCTTAGACTCTCTACCCCAAGATACAATTACAATCCCAGATCTTTTACATGAGGGGGCTCTTTGAGCTCTTCCCTCCAATCTACCTACCCTATTCAATTACATTGAATAGGCTGTCTAGTCCAGAATCAGATCTAGATCTCAGCCCTACAAAACATTTAAAAGCGTAATTACTTCTACGCATGTGAAAAGCATGGCTTCCCAACTCAACAGCTTAAACATTTAATTACATTCAATTTTAAATAAAAAATGAGGGTTGCGCCTCTCTCCAGCTTTGAATGTGTGCGCTTGACGTGGTTGGCTGGCTGGTGGCTGACGTGAGATGATGCTCCTGCATCATACTCCTCATCTAACCGCTATCTCATCTACTCATCCCTGCCCACCTGGCCATATGGGATGTCTCTGATGCCCTCCTCGAAAACTATGAGATCAACCGATCCCATCTTCATCAGCACCCCTTGCTGAATTGAACTCACCTCCGAGTCCATGAGACTTTCAGACAGTATCATATTCTTATCTCCGCCCACCTAGCAATATGGGATGCTTCCACTGCCCTCCTGGCAGTCTTTGAGATCCCACAACGACCTCATTTCATTGCCCAGCTGGCAATGTGAAATTCCTTGGTTGTCCTCCTGACAGTCCGTGAGATCTTCAGCTGATCTCAACTCCTTGCCCACCTGGAAATTTGAAATTTTCTCTCTTCCCTCCTGGCAGTTCTTGATATCTTCAGCTGATCTCATTTCATTCTCTTCACCGAGAATTCTCCCAGTCTCTGGTTCACATATTTGAACCATTTTCTCTGGTCTGTTGAGGTTTTCAGTAGGCCTCAACCATCCTTTTAACAACCTTCACTGTCTTCTAGCCATCAACTCCTTGAATAGCCACTTTTCTTTTGCCTTCCTCATGTGCCATTCATACACCCACCTTGGCTTGGCTTTCTACTGCATCCACAATGCAAGATTTTCTATATCCGCCCTTATATCAATGAGCTCTTCATATATTTATGCAATCTTTTCTGCTTTTCTCTTCCTCCCAGTAGACCTACGGCCTTCAGTAGCCATGTTGCTATCTCTTTCCACCCTCCTAGCAAATCTTCTACTCACTCCTGCAAACCTAAGTTCTTCAGTCTTTCCTACAGTCCTCCTGATTGTCTATGGAATGTTGCCTACCTGCAAACAATTCTTACAGAGTCTCCAACACTTTGTCTTCTTTTGTCTTCNCTCATTTCATTGCCCAGCTGGCAATGTGAAATTCCTTGGTTGTCCTCCTGACAGTCCGTGAGATCTTCAGCTGATCTCAACTCCTTGCCCACCTGGAAATTTGAAATTTTCTCTCTGCCCTCCTGGTAGTTCTTGAGATCTTCAGCTGATCTCATTTCATTCTCTTCACCGAGAATTCTCCCAGTCTCTGGTTCAAATATTTGAACCATTTTCTCTGGTCTGTTGAGGTTTTCAGTAGGCCTCAACCATCCTTTTAACAACCTTCACTGTCTTCTAGCCATCAACTTCTTGACTGGCCATTTTTCTTTTGCCTTCCTCATGGGCCATTCATACACTCACCTTGGCTTGGGTTTCTACTGCATCCGCAATGCAAGATTTTCTATATCCGCCCTTATATGAATGAGCTCTTCATCTATTTATGCAATATTTTCTACTTTTCTCTTCCTCCCAGTAGACCTACAACCTTCAGTAGCCATGTTGCTATCTCTTTCCGCCCTCCTAGCAAATCTTCTACTCACTCCTGCAAACCTAAGTGCTTCAGTCTCTCCTACAGTCCTCCTGATTGTCTATGGAATGTTGCCTACCTGCAAACAATTCTTATAGAGTCTCCAACACTTTGTCTTCTTTTGTCTTCTCCCTCTGCTTGAAATATACAAACAAAGTTCTCGCTCTGATACCAAACCTGATGCAGATGCATATGCAGACCACGTCCGCTCACAGGATCATTCTATCTAGTTCATGAGCTGAAGTAGCTCTTTCGATTCCCACTAGAATCTCTGTTAAAACCCAATCCATAGGGCCTCCCTTTTCCTTCACAGCCCAAATGCGACCGTGAACATTTTCCACACAGGAAATGCAAACTTCAGGTGTCGGGGTTTCTTAATTCTTGATGTCACGAGAACCACTGTTCTCGCGATCTCTCGATCACCGATCTTCTGATATGCCGAAACAATTTAACAACAGTTAGCCCCCCCCGGAAAGGCTATCTCTTGGTCCACATGACCATATCTCATATGACCACGACTCTAGTTCAGGGTTTCGCGACCCACGCACTCAAATTCTCGTCCTCTCGGCCCCCGAAATACCGATATGAAAAATGTCGATTGGCAATTTCCCGGCCTTATCCTTCTTCATGATTTCGGGCTTTCAAATGCCGAAATGCATTGGACCTCTTGTCCTCAAAATTCCTGATCCTCCAAAATGTGATGGGACTCTGATCTAACGATCCTCCTGCGACCCAGATCCAACGACTACCCTCCTTCCTCGTTCCTCGTGACTTTGTGAATTCGGATGCTAAGCCTTTAGCTCCTCAACCTATGAAACCTCGATACAGTTGATCTCGCGACACATGTCCTTCCAATCGGATGGCTCATATGCTTTTGTTGTTTCGAGACTTTTGATATCAAGAGTCCATACCTTCGTCCTCTGGACTCCTAAACTCCTGAATGCTGATATCCTAATACCAACTTCTTCGGGACTTTCACCTCTATTCTACTGTATGAGGGTTTAACTCCCTCGCAACTCTTGACAGATATAATGACTATCGAGTAATTGGACCAAGATTCGACGGTCCAGATCCTTTCTCCTATGCGATCCTTTGTTGCGCTGCTTCTTGGATGTGAAAACCTTTCAACAGTCTAGGTCTCTCCGACTGGATCTAATGGAAGTTGTTTCTCCTCCCGAGATTCTGCACGTTTTTCCTAGACTTGGAAGAATTCCAATTCTCAAAGGCCTCGACCTTGATTTTGTCCCTTCTGCGAGCTCTTTGATTCTGAGCTTCACCTGCGCGTATAAAACCGTTGTCTCTCCTGAGCTTTGTTTCGAATCCTTGAAGGATTCTTCAACTCTTGTGCCTCTACAGGCTTTCTCTCTCTCTTCTATGCACACAAAGCACTATTCCTTTTGAGATTTTCCTGTAGCTTCGACCTCTAAAGGAATTTATCTTTTTCCTTCAGATAGAGAAATATAGATGCCCTCCTGGCTATCCTTCACTCAAGCAACCCCTTGTTGAGTCCTTTTGGGTGTTCAGCAACCCTGTGAAGACCACTCTCCTTGGATTCTTCTTCCAATCCAGAACTCAAAGAGTTCTTTTCTCCTGTGCCTGTCCACACACCTACTCAATGCCCACTTGGCAGAGTGTCTTCCCACAAAACGTCTAGTAGTTTTGTCCTCTCCTGTGCACCTCATGCACCTGCTCAATGCCCTCCTAGTAGAGCTCTCAGAATCCTTAGTGATTATGGTTCTTCTTGAACTCACAGCAGAGTTCTCCTTCTGTGCACTCCTTGCACTAGCTCAATGCCCTCCTGGCAGAGCTTCACAAAACTCCTCAGATATTCTGTCTGCAACTGTGTTTTCTCATACCCAGCCTTGCCTCCAAGGTATTCAACAACCTTGAGGTATTCCTTCCGAGTTGTTGATTTCAGCTTCTTGTGCCCACTGCACGTCTTTGTCTGACTCCGTAGAGTTCAGAAATGCACCCTCTGTGCGCGGCTATCAGAACCTGCAACGTTCTGTCACACTCTCCTGGTGTGAAGCCTCAAAGACCTCTCAATCCTGAAACCAAACAAAACCCCTGCAAATGCCTAACATTCATCTACAACATATATCATATAAAGAACACTCACAGACATTCAACACATGAAAGATGCAGGAAAAACTATTGTTTATATTAAAATGGCAAATGCTTGTATTTACAAGGTGTTCCTGAGCATGGCTTGTAACAAGGTCTTAGCTCCTTCTCTCTTCTGATCTCTACTCTTAGACTCTCTACCCTAAGATACAATTACAATCCCATATCTTTTACATGAGGGGGCTCTTTGAGCTCTTCCCTCCAATCTACCTACCCTATTCAATTACATTGAATAGGCTATCTAGTCCAGAATTAGATCTAGATCTCAGCCCTACAAAACATTTAAAATCCTAATTACTTCTACGCCTATGCAAATCATGGCTTCCCAGCTCAATAGCTTAGACATTTAATTACATTCAATTTTAAATAAAAAACGAGGGTTGCGCCTCTCTCCAGCTTTGAATGCATGCACTTGACGTGGCTGGTTGGCTGGCGGCTGACATGAGATGATGCTCCTGCATCACCTAGTAGTTATTATAGCTTCCATCCTATTTCTAGGGGGATTAGCTCCTGCCATTGGAGTGTGAACAGGAGGAGAACCATGAGGAGATGGAGTTTAGATAGGCGAAAATGGGGTTGTGCTTCTAGGAGAAAAAGGAAAAGGATGAGTGTTAGGAGATAAATATGAGGGGCTATAAGTAACAGAGGTTTCCCCTTCTATAACTGTAGAAAATATAATAGGAGGAGGATTAGGAAAGTCTTCTATTATCAAATATCTCTCTTTCCACTTCACAACATCGGGGAAGAAAGGGTTGTCAAAGCTATCTCCTTCCAAACCAAGAATAAGAGGGGAGAAATCGGCAAGAAAACTCCCAAAATTTAAATTTCTTGAAACTCCAATAGTTTGTATAATAGGAGAATCAGAAACAGTTACTGGAGTTTGTATAGAGGGATTATGAAAATAATCAGAAAAACTCGGTACAACTGTGGAGGTAGCTTTTTGAGCGGTCTTTCCCTTTCTAATAATTTCCTCTGGGTCATCTTCAAACATTGCTAGCGGCAACAGTGAAGTGGACCTCATGTGTCTGACTTTAGGATATAGAACTAAAACAATGGAGTCCAAACAATGGAGTCACCATACAGTGGAGTCGAAATAGTGGAGCCGCCAGACGATGGAGTCTCCAGGTGCTGGCTGCAATCTTCAATGGTACTGATGTCTGATGCACCTTCAAAATCAATAGCTCATTGTCATTCTTACCCAGGGAAATGTCTTCAATTCGTTCCCCAGTAATGACACCATAAATGTTAGCACCAGAAGTCACCTCTGGATTGTGGTAGAGGTAAGCCCAATACCCATCAGGTTATATGTCACAGTTAATGGATTTAAAGAGGTCAAATGGGTCTGACTCAAGAGAATATTGTTTTAACTCATAAAACTGGGGCAATATGCACAAGTAAATGAGGTCTTGATCAACTTCATCCAGTAAGTTGTAGTAAGGGTGAGTAGGAGGAAGAAATTAAGGAGAATATGTAAAGATCTGCTCTAGACACCAAGTCTTTCAGTAGCCTAAGGAGGAAAAAATATGAAAACAAGATCCTCTTGAATCCGAAGTTTCAAGAAACTGAAAAACACTATAACTGCACTGCAATCAAACATCCATTACAACACAGTCACCACAATACATGAGAATCCTTCAATCATGAACATTCACTATCAGATGCAAATAAGATGGAAATAGAAATTGACTTTCATTAAAAAAGAAGTTTCAAATCAAGTTACATAACTAGAGAATAAGAGCTTCATTAAAACATTACAATACGAGAGATTAGCTCAACCATTGACCATAACAAAGTATCAAAACTGCATAAATCTACTTAGAATTGTTGCAACTAGCAGTAGTGTGATCGGACCACTGCATTAACATTTTCAGTCGATGCCTCCTCCGTCAAATGCGATCGATGTGTAGTTATTTGATTTACAAGAAAATCTATCCATAATTGAAAGTCTTCCTTTACGACTGCTCTCTACATGTTTTCCATTTACGGGGGGAGACGAGGTCTCAACTGTCGCCCCACTTTCATGAACTGTTTGCATCGGGATCAAGACGGGCCACACTCTAAACTTCACCATCTGGAGCTTTTTTGGACACTTGCAGGGAGGAATTGGTAGGCATACGTGGAAACTGATGATAGGGAGATGACGAGATGACTGGGACTACGTCGGTGCCAAAATGTTATATCATTGCCCAACTTAGGATAAAAACATTTGATGGGTTTTTTGAGCCCTTTTCTTTCATATTTTCTTCGCCAGAATGCCACTTCTTAAGGAAACACACCCCCGATCAATAATGTGTGTTAACAACATGTATAGATTATCTTATAAATTACCTTCTACAATTTACACATACATATAGATTATCCTCTACATGTTACATTTTTTTTATATTTAAATATTTTCATGTTCATTATAGATAGCATCATTGTAAAATAAATGTTTGTTAGTTTTTTCAATATATGTCTTTGATTCTTTGAATTTGTTATAAATGTTAAATGACTTCAATTTGTTTTATAAATTATATTTCCATTTTATGTTTTTATAACTTTTAAACTTTCATATTCATGGATTTTCAAAGGATATCTAGAATTAGGCGAGATGTCGAGACAAGAGTCTCCAAAAATGTCTTGCAAATGCTTTAGTCTATCCAATGAAGGAGTAAGATGAA
>JASDQU010243246.1:38079-50260 GCA_032191745.1 Picea mariana | reverse complement strand
AAAAAAAAAACTAGAAGGAAATAGTGTAATAGACAAACTTGATATATGATAGATGTGTTTTGATATTTACTAGACTTTAAATTGTTGTGGATATTCCATTGTAATTGCTCATCACAATAGATCTTATATTATGATGAAATATTTTTATTATGCAGGTTTATTTCCTTACATCTCATATTTATTATCATTAGCTTATTGCTCGAATTTATGAAAATAATTGAAATACGAAAATGAAAGGACAAGAAAATGAACACATCATCCACATGAATGTACACAAGATGTATCTTAGGAAACAAGGACTACAAAGTGTTTCACATTATCAAAGTGTCAAGCAATCCAATCCAGCCATATCACACATGTCCTACACACCCGGATAGTTATCACCCCACACTAGCCAAAGGCCGCCATGAGTACAATGAATCGTTGGCACATCATACAACATTAAACGAACCTAGATCTGAATGGAAACATATCAGTAAAAGGACGTCAGTGCATGGAGTAGGCCTGAAAACAAGAACATCACAGCGGAAATTTTTTGTTGTCTTTTGAACTGTTTATACCACTTGCCAGGGTGAGAGTATTTTCTTCCAATTTGCATTTATCCACCAATAGAGCTCCTACTAGCCATCAATTGAGCAGTTCTACCAGCCACCTAGCCACCAGTTCTATTTATTCCAGGAATAATAGTTCAACAGAAAAGTCCTTGTATCCATGACTTCTCCTAGCAAACATGTGATTTACTATAGGCAATAGTTCATGCAGACCGCTTGCAGTCCCACAGTGTCATTCTCACATCAGCTGGCACTAAGAAGACAATTTTTGGGAAGGGGACCCAACATACAGTCGACAACCAAGATCCCTAGCCTCACCAAATAGTTGCTTGAACTATGCTTCGATGTTCCTGCAATTCGTCAGCTCTATTTGTCAACATATGTTGTGTGTGATGCCACAGATCAACAATTTTGTTGAACCCAACATATGATTTCTACAGACTGTACCCTATATTGGTTGCAATTGTCCTTCCCTTCTTCGTTATCAACCAAGACAACCCAGAAAAGAGAACGATATTGGGCCTATCCGTTGGGACAATTGCCCCGTCCTTGCGATTTGCAAATGCTCGAGTAACCAGGAAAATTTCTAGCTGTGGAACTTGGGAAACTACTGCATGAATTTTTGGAATATAGGATGAAGCACCCCCACACTTCGTCGATCGAGACAAAGGAAAAGCATAGATATGTCTTCATCCTAGAAAAATGTACACTAAAGTTTAATAATGGGTAAATTTGTGTCAACAAACATAACTCATTATTAATGCCTTCATTTTTAACGAACGTATTGTCAAACAATCACTAAAATGATATATCAAATGACAATTACAAATTTTCAAAAATTAATCAATAGAAAGCTAACAAAATTCGTGACAACTTTTGTTTTTATTGTAAAGTGAAATTTTGAATTAAAAAAAGCTTTTGTTTGCCGGAAGTTGACAAAATTCTGAAAATATATTTTATTTTATCAAAAAACAAGGAAAATAGACACCCAGATTCATGGTTTTACCCATCATCATATTGAATTCTATTGGGTTTTTCAAATAGAATTATCAGCACAAAGGTGTATTTTGTATTCTTAGCAACCACCTGAATCGAGAGAAAAAGAGCATACAGAAGAAGATGCCAACATTGGAATTGTGGACCCACTTTAAAAAAAAACTAGAAGGAAATAATGTAATAGACAAATTTGATATATGATAGATGTGTTTTGACATTTACTAGACTATAAATTGTTGTGGATATTCCATTGGAATTGTTCATCATAATAGATCTTGTATTATGCTGAAATATTTTTATTATGCAAGTTTATTTCCTTACATCTCATATTTATTATCTCTAGCTTATTGCTCGAATTTATGAAAATAATTGAAACACGAAAATGGACATCTGGTAAAAGCCTCTAGGAAAACTGCAAAATTCCCATCTTTTTGAACTTTACATGCTTATACTATAATCAAAGCCCCCTAAAAAATTGAACATATGGAACACAATGCAATGCACCAACCAAACGATCCCCAACACCATATGAAAATGCATCCAACCTAAAAACAACATTTCTCTATAACACATGAAAAATAATACACTACTCCCTAACTTTATACCTACAATATCTCAATAACATCAATCAATTGCAAAACATGATGAAAAACAAAAGCCGACAATAGAGAAATGAAAAATATGAATCATGACCTAATTTTCCCTGGCATATAACATACAATGTAGAGGATTTCTTACACTTTGGTGCAGATTTCCACAACCCCCAAATTAGAACTCTTTGATCTTGCCTCTCCCATCACTTCCAAATCGATAACAGTTCTGTCTCTCTGAACCATAACATATGACATGGTAGATAAATGCATTAAGCAACCCAAAAAAATCAAAGTGAACAATACAACCTTAAAACATCACACCCTCTCTCATTGCTTGCCTTTGACTGCTTTCAAATTACATAGTCTCTATAACAACCCCCGACCCACTTGACTTGCTTCTAGAAAAACCAACAACACAAAAAAGTTGTTGCACTACATGCACAAAGAAAAATATATCAAACAACAATGAGAGAAACTATCAAAGAACAATGACCTCAAAACATAACACCTTCTCTCCCTGTTCACCTTTGATTGTTTGCGGCTTGCACAATATTTGTAACAACCCCTGCCAAAGCTGACTCGCTCCTGGAAAAACCAAAAACATAACAGAGCTACTTGTACTATGCACAAAGAAAACTCTATCAAAGAACAACTACAGAACCTAATTGCACTTGTATAAAATGCATATATTAATATGAAAACCAACTGGTTAGAAGAAATATACTAGATGCACATGACTTCTTACCCACTCCCATAGATTTTTACAAGCCCAAAAAACCATATCTCTTCCAAGTCGCCAACCGCGACACCTTTACTTTCAGAACAACCTCTCTGTCCTAGGTTATAGAAAAGTATATCATGATCAAAACCAAATAATTCAACAATTAATTAGAACAAACAAATTCTATTAAATCTCCTTGTAATCCGTGAAATCTATTTCAGAGAATCATGTCAAGCAGTACACATAAATCCATTCAAATTGTATGAATCGTATAAAATTTAATGAACAATCAAAACACAATAATTTATATATATTATTAAAATGATTTTCTATATATTATATAGTAAATATATATGCATATCTTGTGGCCCACTGCTTTAAATGCCACCAATTTCCAGTTGACACCATAGCAAGCTTCATAAACCGTGATGGTCTCGAAACTTTAAGACTCATACATGCATCCATTCCAACCATCTACTAAACCTGCATAATTAAATTTCCTTATCAATTCTTTCCATCTTCCCGTCAACAAGATGTTGTTTTGGAGGACCAATCAAAACACAGGAAGAAAAATTAGATTGGTCCCAACAAAGTTTAACTTTGGAAAACAACACCAAATTTTTAGTCAACTCGAAAAGAAAAATGTAGTCAACGTAAACTTGATTTCTATAGTCCCATGCCTTCGACGGGGACTAATAATATTTTCACTATGAAGTGTTAGGCTTTCTTGGAATATCTAACAAGTGGCGGTATGAAAGTGGGTGATTGAAAATCCTTTGATTGTGATGGTCTTGGGAGAATTTTTCTTACACTTGTCGACGTGATCGATGATAATGCATTCAAAGACAATCATGAGAAATGGAATAAAATAAAACAAATAGAGGTCATTTTTTATTTTTTATATACATAGAGAGACCCTTTGCTGCCCTTTTACCTTTTTTAAAAAATTCAGTTGGAATATAGCACATTTGGAGAAACTTTGAAAAGTTGTGGTTTGTTGTGCTCTCGAAAATTTGAATTCAATGCGACAATGTGCTAGCATTGTGCCATTCATATTTTGTTGCCTGCGATGTGTTGCGTCAAATAAATCTTTAATGTTGTGATACATGTCACATGGAACAATATTTTTAGCTTCTGATGACTTGCATGGATATAAAGTTTCTAGAAATGCAATATGTCCACTTGCAATGTATTGCAATGAAGAAATTTTCTGAAGTTGCGATATCTTGCATGAAAGAAATTTGTAAAAATTGTGAAATGTTGCGAGAGAGAGTTTTTGTAGAGTTGTGAAATGTCGCTAGAAAGAAAAATTTCTAAGTTGCGAAATGTTGTAACTTAAAAAAAAATGCAATTTTTTTTTTATTTTTTCCCTCTAGAAGTTGGTTACATCGCAGACATCAAACTTTACAAATTTTGCACTATTTTGCATAAAAAATGATTTTAGTTGCAGTGTGTTTCATGGGTAGAAAGTTTCTAACACTGTGAAACAATGCAATCTAACAAATTTTCAAAAGAGGCGATATAATATACTTAAACAATTTTATCATTGAAGGTTAGTTGAAAAAGGATTGAAAATCGATTTGGAAACTTGATGGAATCCTGGAAAATAGTTTGTCACTTACTCAAAGTGAAAATTTTCTAAGTCATGATATGAAAGATTGAAAGACTAGTCCTCTGGGATTCAAACAAAAAAGAGGGGCCCCAAACCCTTTTTCCTTTGCTACACGAAAAGGGAAAAAAGGTATGGGGAAGTTGTTTCTTGCTCAACACATCATGTCTACTGTACTCGGTATTATGAACGAGGTGACTTAGAAATTATATTTTTTTTATGTTCATATAATATGAAGGAGCTGACTTATAAATAGTTTTCTTTAATTATAGATGTGGGTCCTACTCAATCACATGGACAATGGGGTATTTTTCATTCTCAACAATGACCTAAATCAAGAGAAGAAGACCTAGGTCCTACTTAGTCGCACACTTGAACCATTACTTTCCCTCTCAAAGGTGATGTGATGGATGGAGGATTGCAACCATAAAGTGCCATAAATGGAGACATTTTCGATGAAGTATGGAAGGATGTGTTATACCATCATTCCATCAAGGGAAACCATTTGAGCCATTGTGTCAATTTATCAAATGCAAAAGAATGAAGAGAACCTTCTAAACATTTATTCACAATCTTATTTTTCCCATTAGATTGAGGATGGTAAAAGGAAGTGTGAGCACATTGAGTACCCAAGAAAGAAAATAATTTAGTCCAAAAATTACTAGTTAAAATTAGATTTCTATCACCTATAATAATCTTGGGGATTCCATTTAGCTTATGAACTATTTACATGAATGATTCTTCTATTGCACTTGCCTAAAAAGGATGAGAAAGAGAAAACAAATGGGCATACTTTGTGAGTCGATCCATCAATTCCATGATAACATTCTTTCCTACACACTATGGTAGACCTATAATAAAATCCATTGAGACCTCTTTCAAATGCTAACTTGACATGGCTAATGGTTGTAGAAGACCTATGGTGTTTATTGTCTCCTCCTTCTATTAGAAAACTAAACATTCATCCACTAACATTTGAACATTAGTTTTAAGAAATTCCCAGAAAAAATCCTTCTTGATCTTGTGGTAAGTTTTCACAAACCCTATATGTCCTCCTATAGAAGAAGTGTGAAATTCCAAAAGGACCTGCCGTTTGAGTTGAGAATTCTTACATAAATATAGGTGATTATGATACCATACTGAATCATTCTTCCACAAAAAAATTATCTATTGCACTTGGGTCCTCTTGTAGTTGTTGAATGATCTTGCATAGCTTCTAATCTTGCTTCCATTATATCCTTGCTTCTTCCATCCAATCATTAGAGGAAATTTGAGGTCTAAAATGGGTCTCCTAAGGAAAATAATAAAATAATAGTTTAAATAATAAAATAAGAGTGATGAATTCTCAAAGGGAAAGGAATAAAAATAATTTTTTAATTGTGTTTTTGACTTATCTCCATATAGGTTTACTCAAATTTCAAGTGTAGGAATGCATTGGATGCATACTTAAAATTTTCATCCAAAGTGTACCCACTTTCCATACTTCTGATACACCCACAGTGAAATAAACTATACATACATAAAAAAACATGTTTTTTCATGTATGTACAGTTTATTTCATTGTGGGTGTATTAAAAGTATGAAAATACTCATTGGATGCAAAATTTAATTATGCATCCAACGCTTGCCTACACTTGAAATTTGAGTAAACTTATAAGGAGATAAGTTGAAAACACGATTAAAAAAAGTAATTTTCTTCTTTTCCCTCCAAAAATATTTACCTTTATGGTTGACATCAGGGTAAAATCACGAAGTTGGGTAACACTTTCGTGAGAATCAGGTTGCGAAAAATTCAAATGGCATGTTTTTGGCGGAACTCTTGATTTTTTTGGCTGAACAATTTTTTCAGTCGAAAGTTAAATCTAAGGACACCGTTGAAAAATATAACTCAAATTTTAAATCTAACAACAATTTTCGTTTAAAACTAACTTTCGACCGAAAAATACTAACTTTTGGCTGAACTAATAGTTCGACCGAAAAACCTGTAACTATGGCACTTTTCATAAAGGTATGTGTTCACTTCAGCTTACTCCAACACAGGGAGGAGAGAACTCCTTAAAATATTGTTAGTATGGCTTCAAAACTAGTACCAACATTTTCAAAATTGAATCTACTTTCTTTTGATACAATTTGTATTCCACTTAATTGTTTTTTAGTAATTTTAGTTAATTTTATAAAAAAATGTTTGCATATTATTTTCAGATGAAATAATGATTCAGTAAAATGAAAAATCAATATCTGCAATAATATGTAGTAAAAAATTATGAAAAAATTATATTATGGAACATTTCATTGTCCTCTTCAAAATGGTACTTTTAGATTTCACTTTTAAATAAAAATTAAGGGAGATAAATGATGTCAATCTAAATGTGTTTAAAATCTGCATCTTTTTCAGATTGGTCAAATTCAAAAAATTGTAGTAATTATAATATTCATCTGTTGTCTTCAAAACTATATGCATACTTTAATAAAGCATGTTTAGATTGTTGCAACATATTTTTTTTTCATAATCAAAAGTTTAATAATGGGTAAATTTGTGTCAACAAACATAAGTCATTATCAGTGCCTTCATTTTTAAGGAACATACTGTCAAACAATCACTAAAATGACATATCAAATGTCAATAATTTTTTTTTTGAAAATAATCAATAGAAAGCTAACAAAATTTGTGATTTTTTTTTTTAATTGTAAAGTGAAATTCCAAATAAAAAAATACTTTTGTTTACTGGAAGTTGAACAAATTCTGAAAATATATTTTATTTTCTCAAAAAACAAGGAAAATAGACACCCATATTCATGATTTTACCCATCATCATCTTGAATTCTATTGGCTTTTTCAAA
Source organism: Picea mariana (assembly GCA_032191745.1). Taxonomy (NCBI): domain Eukaryota; kingdom Viridiplantae; phylum Streptophyta; class Pinopsida; order Pinales; family Pinaceae; genus Picea; species Picea mariana. Next base: position 42,949 of record JASDQU010243246.1, on the reverse strand, counting down.
TTCGATTTTGATAGTATATTTTTTTTTTGTGGCCTACTTTTAACCTCAAAATTCTCCTAATGCAAATTGTGGAATTGAAATAACACAAAGTAGGCCCTCTATGTCTTCTTCTTTCCTTGAAAGTGCATCTACTGCCACATTTTGTTTTCCTTTTTATAGATAATTTCAAATTCATAACCTGGCATATTGGTAACCCATTTATGTTTCTCTTCTAAATATAATCATCACTCCAATAAGTACTTCATACTATCATGTATATTTTTACCTTGAAGTGTCTTCCTATTAAGTACAAGTGTCATTTCTTAACTGCATGTAGTGTGGACATCATTTCATTTTCATAAATGGGTTGAGTAAGTTCTTTCATTTACATTGGTTACTTTCAAAGGCAATGGGCCTTCCTTCTTTCATTAAAACTACATCAATTCCATGCCTTGAGGCATCACACTCCATAATAAAGGTTTTTGTGAAGTCATGCATGGCATGATAGGAGTTGTACATATACCCTCCATAAGTTTTTCAAAATATTTGGTTTCTTCTTTAGTCCAAGAGAATCCCTACTTTTTCAATAACGTTGCTAGAGGTATTATTATTTGACCATAATTCTTGACAAATTTATGGTAATAGCTTGTAAATCCTAAGAATCTTGTAAGATTATTCAAGCTTTTGGAAATCAGCCATTCCATCATCACTTTAATTTTTTTAGAGTCCACTTTAATGATTTCATGAGATACAATATGATCCAAATATTCCACTTATTGGACTCCGAATGAACACTTGGAAGGCTTTGCATATAGTTGTTTCTCCTCCAATAATTTAATATCATCTCAACATGTTGTACTTGCTCTTGCCTAGATTTGATATAAAATAGTATATCATCAAAAAATACTCTCACAAATTTTCTAAGCAAGGGCTTGAAAATAGAATTCATCAAGATTTTAAATGTGGAAGGTGCATTAGTAAGTCCAAACTACATCACCAAAAACTCATGCATGAAGGTCAGTTACCTTCATGTGTTATAAATGATATTTAATTGGCGATGTCTTTTCACCTCATTTTGATTTGATGATATCTAGAATGGACAACCAACTTGGTAAATAAAATTGCTCCATGCAATTCATCTAATAATTCAACAATAATAGGAATATGAAGCTTGTCTTTAATGGTCGTCTTGTTAATCTCTCTATAATCTATATGCATACACAAAGAACCTTCATTTTCATAAATTATCACCACTAATGAAGAGAAAACACTTTGGATAGGTTGAATGATGCCATCCTCTAACATTTCTTGAACCATATGCTCAATCTCACTCTTTTATTCATATATATACCTGTAAGGTATGATGTTAGGTGGTACACTTTCTAGATGAAAATGAATAGCATGGTCACGATCTCAAGAAAGTGGAATACCTTTAGGCATATCTCTAAATACCTTGGAAACATTGTTGATAATTTTTTGGATATCCATGGGAATGGAGGGTCTAGATGTTTGAACATGTAGCGAGCAAAATCATGCAATTATACCATGTTGCCTTTTTTAGCTATTTTTTCATTCACTTAAAGTTTATCACTTTAGAGGGTTTCCCTTAGATTCCTCTGAGTTCAATTTTCTTTCCCTTTGACAAAGATCTCATGAAAAGTTCCTAAAACTTAAGAGCCATTGTTCCCAATGATTGTAACCATTGGATCCCTAATACAACATCATCACCAGCCACTTGGATTTCATTCATTTGACTATCCAATAAAGACTTTTCCATAGTGAGCTTAATATCATGGAAATCATGGCACTCCCCTAAACAATTTATGGTGCTTTTATTTGTAGTCATTACTTGAAACTTTAGTGTTCTATATATAAAGTAATTGACAAGTTTTGTAACGACCCTCCATTACACCTAAGAAAAGCGAAGCACAAGGTAAAAAAAAAAAGCATTAATAAATTAACATCAACTCATGATCACAACAGTGCCTAATCAACCACATCATAAGAAAATGTAGTATCAGTTACTCATCATGGAATCCTAATGACGCATTCAATGCGTCAATGACAGATAGCGACACATAAACATAAACAACGTAGCTGATTAACACATCATAATCATATTGAAACAATTTACAACAACATTCAATCAGATAAGGAATATAAAATGACTACTCGCCCAACCTACCCTGCAAGGTTAGGACCTCTAGGAAAAATAAAGAACACTCAATCCCAGGTTCTAATTGATTTTAACCATTTGAGGTCTCAGGGTTGGCGATTGTTCTGAGGAACATGGAGGTGTCTACATCCCACTAACAAGCAAGTCCAATCATCAGCTAGATCAATCCATCAATCATATTCATCAATTAATCATGGCTCAAGGGTAATCAATATTGTTATCAATCATACATCAACATTTAAATATTCCACGCGCCCGAGAGAAAACAATTCTAGAACAATCACATGTCAACTTAAGCGAAGCCGCAAGAGAAAACTAGTCACTAAATCAGTCATATATCTAATAAATTCATGGCACGAGATTAATTAACATTAAATTCAAGGTGTAAGAGAATAATGACGAAGCAATCACATGCCCACCTAAATTAAGGCGCGCAAGTAAATTTTATTACTAAACTAATCATGCATCACCGTTAATGAAATACGTGCGAGTAACCAAAGATAAATCATTGTACATCCATCATTATTCCAATGCTCAAGCAATCCAATTATTAAATCACAACATAATCAATGGCGCAAGGTAAATATTCATTAAATTTTTATGGCACCAAGGTAACTACACACATGTCCATCCACACACACACACACACACACATACACACACACACATATATATATATCATGGCACAAGTAAGTATCAATTAATTTAAGGTGCAGAAGAAATAATCAATCAATCCATCCAGTATCGACATTAATTCAATGGCGCCAGAGAACCCATTACTTAGTCATTACACATCAACAAATTTCCATAGCGCAAGAAGTCCAATGTCTACAAAATCATTCAATACATTATATTTTTATGCACGCGAGAAATCTATTATCTAGAACAAACATTCCTTACATTACATTTCCATTTGCGCAAGAAGTCTAATGTCTACAAAACTCATTCAATACATTATATTTTTATGCGCGCGATAAATATATTATTTAGAACAACATTCCTTACATACATTCCAAAAAAGGGGTAGTTGGGTCAAAACATTTAGGAAGTAATTATGTGCTTTAAGTTATAAGGGTTGAGGGATAAACAGTAGATCAAATTCATGAAATCCAACAATCATTTGATATCTTACTTCAAGTAAAATTTTAGGGGTGGTAGGGATGTAATTCCTCAACCCCTAATTCCCAGGCCGAAGTTTTGCACAGGTAGGAAATTAGTTATTTCAAAGGTAATGATAACTCCAGAAAGTTCATGACTTGAAGTTAATCCAAGGTTGCTCAAGGGTAAAAGATCGCATGCTATCCAGTGTGGAGGAAAAGGCATGGAAGATCATTGAATCCTTTAGCTAGATGACAAAGATTTTTTTTAAGCGCAGAGTTATGTCCTTCCCCAAGGTTCGCAACGAACTGGCTAGTGAATTACAAGCATGCGAATTAAATGGCAGAGGTTGTGTCCCTCCCCAAAATCACAACAAAGAAACAAAAGAATTTTGGGCATGCGAATTAAATGGAAGAGGTGGTGTCCCTCCCCAAAATTGCAGTGAACTGACAAAGAATACTGGGCATGCAAATTTAAATGGCAGAGTTCATGTCCCTCCCCAAAATCACAGCGAACTAACAAAGAATTCTGGGCATGCGAATTTAAATGGAAAAGGTTGTGTCCCTCCCCAAAATCGCAACCAACTGAAAAGGAATTATGGGCATGAAAATTTAAATGGCAGAGGTTGTGTCCCTCCCCAAAATCACAATGAACTGACAAAGAATTATGGGCATGAAGACACAAATAATAAAAGGGGAAAGACAAGGTCTTTTTCCCAGTTCATTGGGAAATCAATTTCCTCAACATGTAGTGAATTGTATGGGGGAAACACTTGGGTGTAAGATTCCCCAAAACATCGAGCACTACACAAAATTCTTGAGTAGATAAAACAAGTGTTGAGAAAAATACAAGGTTAAATTGTTTGGTAAGAGACACCAAAATCGCTACAGTTAACATGATGAGATGAGGAAAGGTCCAGAAGCCATAGTAAATTCGTTTAAACCCCCCCAAATCGTGACAGTAAACTCATGGAGATGAGGAGAACAAGTTGTTGTGAAATAAAAGTGAGAATCGTTGATCAAATTTAAGAAAAACGTTGAGTAATAAGGGTAAATGTCGCAGAACAAAATGCAGAGGAATCACTGAGTAAAAGAAGAAAATCGTTGAGTTCTCAAGGGTGAACGCAGGAAGTTTATAAAGAAAATAAAAAGGGTTGAGTCTTTAAAGGAAAATGCAAGGACTCTACTCCTTAGGAAAAGCACAGGGAAGACACCCAAATCGCTTGTAGAGAAGGAGATGCATAGACAACAACAACTGCAAATCGTAGAAACTTAAGGAGACCCAATCACTGGGAAAAAATCAGCAATATCGTTGGGCAAGGGTAACAAAATCGTTGGGCATGAGTGCAACAAAAAACGTAGAAATTGTATGCAATAAAACATTGTAAACACCCCAATATATATATATATATATATATATATATATATATATATACAAAACACTTAAACCAATGCGACTTCAATTAAAATTTAAATAAATTGAATACATTGCAAAATTTATACACACTTCTCTTCATTATCAGATCAAGATGTCCATTAAATTTACTAGCTACTTTTCCAGAAATCCTTTACAATATTCATCAATATCTAAACCTAGATACATAAATTTAACTAATTA
>JASDQU010243246.1:1366-20383 GCA_032191745.1 Picea mariana | reverse complement strand
TTAGTTCCAATTTGGTATTCTTTTGCACACATTTATATAATTAAATCTTTAGATATAAATTTGTACTCTTTCAATTACTAACTTGATTTTTCTTCATCCCCCACCATTTGATAAATTTATAATTTAAATTTTTAGTCTTCTTACCCACTTTAGACGTAGACTCAAATTTTTAAACTAGGCTTAGAATTTTTAAGGATATTTTATAATTAATAAAAATTACTCATTTAATAGTTATTGTAAGTCCGACAATGTCAAAACAAAAATTGCTTTCTAGGCTCCTACGTTCATTGACTCACCTTTATTAAAAATCGCGATGTGCCCTTCAAGACGCACTCCATGCTCCAAGGGTGTCACTCACCTTTATTCAAGTTTTGTTTTCATACGACGTGCTCCAAAGGTGCCACTCGCCTCCAACTGATTTTGGTAGTTTTCCAACCCTTGGAGTCAACACTCTATCAGGCGACCTTGTGAGAGACTAAGGGCCTCTAAGGAATAAAGACTATGCATTATTGTGCACCCTTTAGAATCTTAGTGAGAGACTGTCTCAGTCTTCCCTCACGCCATCGTGGATATATTGAACTAGGTAATCTTTAACCTACAATTCGGGCCACGGTGGGAGTGCTAGTAGGTTGTGGCAGGGTTGCTACCACACCTCTCCCTCAATATCTGGTTGTTGTGCATGACCCATTTACTCCTTATGTGTGTTTGATTAGCAAGAAATCATCAGTCTGCATCCATCAACGAAACATTGTCAATGATCCATAAAAAACATCATAATATACATGATCATATGTCACATATGCATACATAGAAATACCCAAACCATATACATTCCACTCACTGACTCGATTCAGAGTCCAAGGAGGTCCATTGATGCCATCGACATCCTCAATTTGTCTTGTATCCTTCACATTCATGATAAACCTATCAATAGCACCTGTCTATACATATATATCAAATAACATAACATCATAATCCAACAACATCATCATCAGAATCCATAAGCAAAACAAACAACCATATACTAAACCAGATCGCTTGCTTGCGAGTGTCCTCAAAGAAGAAGTTAAATCATGTGCGCGCAAGAGAAGGATGTTACANATGAATTTAAGTGTACTACTAGAATAAATCAACATTGTTACCATTTTCTTTTTGATATATCCTTCTATCTTGAGAGTTTAAAGACTATTGATGCCAACCAGTGCATGACAAGATATGGTTGGATTAGCCTCATCTAGTTGTAGATCTTGTGATGGTCCCAACTCTTGATCTTCTTCCTATTCACAATATATGTATAATAATTTTCCCTCATAGTACATGTGCCCCTTATTATACTTTTTTTTGCAATCAAAACATAATCCCTTTTCTTTGTTTTCACCCATTTTTTGAGGTGTCAACGTTGTGGGTTGAATGAGGTTAGGACAGGGAACATGGTGATATCTATAGTTGTTAGTGGCCACCCTTCTAGTAGTCATATTTTTACTTTCGAATTTCCTTGCCACACTAAAAGAATTCTCCAAGGATTAGGTTCCAAGAGACACACCTCATGTTGAACTCTATGATTTAAAGTTCCCATAAAGACATCTAAAAAATTATCCTCTAAAATGTTCTTTAATCCGAGACATAGATTTTCAAATTATTGAATGCACTCTATAATTTGACTTATTTTCCAAATATTTATCAATTTTATAGAGAATGTGTTGCCCTTGGTAATGCCCATAATGTGTTATTAATTCATCACTAAAATGGACCAAGAGACAACAAAATCCTTTTTAAGTTCACAAAACCATTGACACTACACAAATTGATTAGGTTCTAAATAAAAGGATGCAAGAGTTACGTTTTGTAAAGTTCACACTTGGTGAAGATAAAAGAATTGCTACATACGAAATATTCATGTTATAGGATCCTTACCATCAAACTTCATTATCTCAATCTTAGTAACTAATTATTCCCTTGGTCCGAGGTTAAACCCCCAATGATACAAATCTTGGAGTGATAAATGATTATGATTTTGGGACTCAATCATCATGTTCTCCAAATGTGTTAAAATCTTCCCCATTTGTGATCGGGGTTCAATGATTTTATTCTCTTTATTCTCATGATTTCCTTGGGTCAAAATATCACTTATAGGGAGCATCTCATCTAGGGTATGTAAGAGCATATATTCCATGGAATTTTTTAATTTTTCCATCTTTTTATCCATTAACTTTTCCATTTTATCTTCAATTTCCATCCTTTTATCCATCCACTTTTCCATATTTTGATCCATCAACTTTTCCAATTTATTTTAAATTTCCCTTTTAATAATTTGTTGCAAGCATGTCAAATCAACATTTTTCAGCACATTATCTTCCATGTCATTAAATAAGTTCCTTAATTGGGATACCTATTTCCCTAAATCTTCACATTCTTTAGGAGTCATGGTTGAGTTCTCTTGAGGTATACTAAACTTGTATAATTTTTCCACCACCTCTTGCCATGTAAGACAAATATAATATTTAATTAGAGCTATTCTCTATTTCTATTTACAATTCCTTTTGAATCACCTCAAATAGATCTTCCAATTAAAAATAATGGAAGTTCCAATTTAACATACCTTTTTAAACCCCTAACTTGAAGATTGTTATGTGGGTTGACCTTGCACCTAATATAACTCTGAAATTTTTGCACCTCCAAGTATAAAATTCTAATCTCTGGTATCCTCATATATCTTCTTTATAATTCCCTAGGTTTCACTAAATTTGGACGTGCCAATAAAAATTTATGGTCACTTTCCCAAAACTTGTTGATTTTGGCCCTTTCAAGAGAAAACTTGTAAAGCCTTCCATGTGTCCAATTTCATATATACTTCTAACATTTTGTTCCAAAATCCTATGGTTGACATTGTATCCAATAAAACAATAATCATTCAATTTATATATTTCTAGAATAAGGTATGATTGTTTTACCTAGAACACATGTTTGAGACTAGTTTTACTACTAGTCAAAAACCCTAACTTCCACATCATGTAAATTGAAAATTATAGTGAATTGGGATCTGAAAATTTTACCATAGGTAACTCACTATGTTTTCTTCTAAGGCTCCCAAACATTTTGGTATCTAAATCTTCTCATAAAAAAATTATAGCAAAAATTCCATGATAAATTGTTTGAAGGAGACAAGCCCAAGGATTGTATGCTTTGAAACCAAATGTTATGCACCAAACACTGAAATAGCACAAAAATAGAAAGAGAAGTAACTCCATACATTAAGAATGAGATATAAGAAAGAACGAGAATCCTCTTTGATGGGGCAACCTCCTTTTACAATATAACAATTTCACAAGATGAGATGATCTCTAAAACTAGGTCTCCTTGATATATATAGGAAACAAAGGGTACAATTACAATTAAAAGGTTCAGTCGACCATTAAAGAGCCTAGATGACCAATAAGGACAACACTAATATAACAATAGAAATGCATTAACTCAATACCTAGGGCTTAAGAGGTTAAGATTAGTATTATGAGTTAAAATATTGGATTGATCCCTACATGTCATAACATTAAAATATCTAAGAAGAAAAATATATCTTCTATATTTTAGGGTAGCAATATCATTCCCTAGGTTAATAAAAGGGTGACCAATAACAAAATTAGGGTTATTATAGAAGGTAGAGTTGAAAGGGGCATAGTAATAATTAGAAAGGAAAATTGTATCCATGTATTAAGAAGTGATATTAATCTATATATATTGGTTATAGAGATTACTCTTATACGTTGTAATCCATTAGTTATGCTCCTTCTTGATGTAGAAACAAATACCACCTATCCTCCTACACATTGAATTATTGTCTATATTAACAAAATAGTATATCCATTTAATGAGGGATTATTTTAATGTGGCTCAAAACTTTTCTTAGAAGGTATATTTTATTTTTGGTTGATTCCACCTTTATTGGAATTAGACACATCCATGGACATATATCCATTTAATGTGGCCCAAATTTTTTATTAGAAGGTGTATTTTATTTTTGGTTGATTCCACATTTATTGGAATTAGACATATTTTACCCTTAATTTTCTTACCAATTATATTTTCTTTCAAAATCCTTGGGATTTCATTTTCCTATTTGTTGCGTAGAGCATTTGATGACTTGGTAAGAACACATTTTTTTTTTATCATTTAGGGTTACTTCAAAACTATTTTTACCTTGGTAAGAGAGTGTTATGTCTCCTAGCCCCTTGTTAATGCTTCATGGACATATGTATGGCTGAATTTGTTTGTATGGTTGATCTTGTATAGAGTGATATCATGGTTCCCTTACCCAAGAGGTTATTTGAATGATCGACATGATGACTAATTCATTGTTTGCACACAATGGGGGATTTATTTGTTCGATCAAGGGAGGTACCTACCTAGGAGGAGGAAATCATCCAGGTGGATATCGGTGGCCACACACCTTTTGCAACTGGCTTAAAATAGTTTTCTGACAATTTTGGCAATTTACTATTTTTAGCAGTTTTAACTTTCGGGGCCATTTTGAGGGCCTAAATGAAGGTTTTTCGGGAGAGATCTTCTTAATGATAATTGAAGGCATTATTGAGCCCCCAAAATGAATCTCCTCGATGATACCTTTCCAACAAGCTATCAGATGCATAAAATGAAGATCGTATGCAAAAGTTACGACCCCGAGAAGTTGATGTACTAACTTACCCAAACAGGGCCCACATGAATTTTGGCGCTTCATCTCCTAGGGTTATGTTTTTGGAATTCTAGGGTTTTTGACATTCTTGTTTATTGTAAAAAGTCCTTCAGAGCCTCATTGTAATCATCTTCTTGCGAATGAGCACAACCGTCAGATCTCTTCTCAGAGATAAGCCGCCACCATTCCAGCAAGATTGTTTCCGCTACATTTTACAGTTTCAGCATATTTCCTTATTGAATAGAAAACCATTTTTACTGTATCTCTATTATTTTGTTTTGATCACCTGCTAATAATCTGTATTCATTTCGTTCTACTCATAAAATCCGGATCAAGAAAGTTAAGAACTTGGAGGAGGGAGCATATCCCATATAGCTTGGGACCACGTGATATGTACCTTGAATATTAAACACTTCACTTGAGTGTGCTTGGATTGAGGAGCACACTTCATAGAGGTTAGTGATGGAATCAAGCAAATATGTTGAGGTGGAGCAGTGGAGCTTAGTGACCACATTGGCACACATCAAAGTAGCATTGGACACATGAGAGAGATGTGGCACATAGTAAGAGGAGTGGAACACCATGTTGGAGGAGGGACATTGAGCCTAAGGAGAATCATTCTTWRWGGGAATTTTACTTTGGGGGTTGGATAAAMCCTAGTTTGGCACATGTACATCCTTGTACTRTAGAGTKCTCTATGTCRKGTTTCCTTGTTGGATACTTATATGAACTTATGTCCTTATTTATGTTTGTCTTCCTCACATATTATATATATGCGGGAGGAGAGTTCTCTCATATTGATCATTCATCATTATACTCTTTTCATTGTACTTGTTATAGTGCTAGTGTTCTTGACAAAACCTCAGGAGAAAATGAGAGAGAGAGAGAGAGAGAGAGAGGGGGAAAGAGTAGGTTCATGGAGGGATGGCTCTTATGTGATGCCAAGGCTTGCTCTTTTGATTCTAGGTTTTTTGTTGTAAATGTAAACCCTAGAGAATACAATGATGTGGGAGATGATGATGGCTCCTATGGTTCTTGTTGTAGAGATAGGGTTTCTACCCTACTGGATGACTTGGAGAGTAGAGCTAACTCCTTTCATGTTTGTGGAATATTATTCTTGTGGGAAAAATTTCTAGGTAAAGTATCATGGAGATATTATTTTGACGATTATTGATCTTGATGTGAAGGCTTGCTTGGAAGAAGACTTAGTTAATGTATTCATGATATTCCATGGAGGTTTATATGCTTGTGCTAAAGCTAGATTTGAATACCTAGAGTTTGAGGATTCAAACCCTAGGATGCACACATATATTTGGAGGATAGAACTATAGTTATCTTGCCATGTACTTGTGTGATGAAACATTGTTAGGGTTTGTAAACCCTAATAAAGACAATGATTTCAATATGTAGAACTTGTGTCATACAAACTTGAAGTTGGAGTCAATGAGGACTTTCCATCATTGACACTTTCTTGTTCTGGATCTTTGGTGGTGGCTATGGTTTTCATGGTTACCCTAGCGAGGGTTTTGGAGAGACTGAATATTGTACCATCTCATGATAAGTTGTGAGTATGTACATGTGCTCCATTTCTTCTATTTTATATATGAAATTTCTAGCTATCCAAAATTGTGGAATTGTATATTTAATTTTTAGCTTACATTGTCTTCCTAATTAAGGAATTTCTTGTTGTTCATGCTAATTTGACATAACATAGGGATGGAATTGTTAAGAGATTTAACAAATATCTAGAAGATAAGAGAGAAGATTTACTATTGTAAATAAAGTGACCTCTAATTTGGTATATGCTTGGAAAATTATGCCCTTAGGGTTGAAACTTGTTGGAACATTATATCTTTTCTCTTGGGATGCCTAGTGTGTTGGATTGAAGTGAAGTGAAATATTGTCCAGATTGTTTTCTACTGTAAAGTAATATACCAAATCATCCCTAAGGTTGTAGTTCAGGGGGATTATATTTGGGAAAGATAAGTGTGAAGTGAAAATTCTAAAGTTGCATTAGAAGTCACAATGCATAAATTACTACCTGTTCATCAATTATCTTATCCCACCCAACTATGATAAGGCTTAGAGCTCATTTATTGTGTCCATGCTTGAGTTTGAGAAGCTTGTTCATTTTTTCCTTGATTGGTTGGATATTCATGTTTGCATTTGAAATTGGCAAGAAATCAATCATCTCCTTGAACTCCTTAATTTTGAGGTCAACTATGGTGGTATGAATAAAGTTCAAAGATTCCCTTTTGACCTCTTCCAAGTCTTTCTCTAATTGAGCACCCCAATTCAATATCTTGTTGTTTCTCCATTTTTTGGCTTAATTTTCCTTGTACTTAAACCAATTTAAATTGAATTTTTTCTATTATAGTGTCCATGATCCAAGTTTGGATATTAGATATTGAACCCATCACAATCTTTGGAAGAGAAAACTTATTATTTCTTCTTCTCTAGGTGTATATGATTGTGCTAATGTTCGAATCTAGATAGTCATAGAGGCCTTTCAATGTTAGTTTAGAAGGTTTTCTTTTGTGTTCTAGTCATATTTTGGTGTAATTGCTTTCGATCCTAATAAAAACTTAGAAAGGAAAAAATGAATGAAAAGAACCTACAAGGGAAAGAGAAAAAGAAGGGAACCATACATCTCTCATAAGGGAGCCTTGAGATGCACAATGACTCTTGATACCTAAGTTAGAGGAAGCCTTCTTTTTGGATGGTATGCTTTTCCAATATCTCATTGCAATAGATTGTTCCACTCTAATACATTTGTCATAGATAGATAAGTCTATTCTGATTGATAGTTGATAAATGGATCCATTTTAATAAGTCTTTGTTTCAACATATGTGCATGAAATGGATAGATCTCATTATTCTAGATTAGATTTATAGATAACATTGTAACTTCATTGTTGACTCATCAACTTGCAAATTACTCACCACCACCACCACCACCACCACCACCAACAACAACAACAACAATAATATACAAATGTATTTGTTATTTATGAACTTTTCTTACAGTGATAAAATAAAGTCATATTATATGATCAATATTTTATTTTTTTTTCTCTAAAATTTTATGAATTTGTGAAGATGTTAAAAAAATATTAAAAAAACTAATATATTTTTTTGAAACCACAAATATTAACAATATTAATATACACAAATACCTTAAAATATTAATATATATTTTTGAGAATATTAATATATTTTTTAAAAGTTATATATTTACAACATTAAATTGTAATTGAGTTAAAAATATAAAAAAATTATACAATTATGTAATATTTCTCACAATAAGCTATAAAACAAAATTCCACTCAAAATCCAAATATTGTTCCATAATAAAAACAATAAATTTAAAGGGAAAAAAAATTAACAAACTTGTGACAGCTTCCTTTACCTTCTTCATATTCCCTTAAATCTTGTGTTTCTTCCCAAACAAAACTTATAACTAATTTTAATATATCTTTTCAATTTTATAAAAAGAGTGATAGAGAACTCCATTTTTAAATCTTATCCTTCTTCCCTAGAAAGCTTATAGATATTATTAATATAATTTCAAATTTATAAAAAGTGGTAATGAACTCCATTTTTTATATAGAGATGAATCTTCATACCTAAAATATATCAATTTTTTTTAAATTGCAAAGTTTCTTTAAGCCTTGTCAATAAGTAGAACAGTGTGGTCCATTCCAAGACAGGAATAAAGGTAATCCATATGTACTTAGATCAACGACTGAGAAATAAAATTGCACTTACATTATCCATAAATACTTGTACATTGTTCATCAATATTGCTTTTCATCCTACCAGCATCCACGACAACGAACTCCTCAAATTCAAACCCAAAACCGTAGTGATAAAACACCAATAAAAACATACCCTGTACGCAGTCTTCTTGCAATCTCGCAAGAACAAATCAAAGTTTTGTTTGATCCAGCGCAATTGCAGTTTTTCTAAAATTCTGAGTCGATCAAGAGACACAGAAAACCCTCGGATATAGTGGAAAAAAAAATCGATAAACAGAGCTGTGATTCCCACCAGAATCACAGCTCTGTGATTCCCTTCAACCAGCCACTGAACATCCTTTGGTGATGCCATCTGCAATACATGGTTACAGGCCTAATACATGCATCTGCACATTTAATGGAGGTATGTAATCCCTCATTACCCCACTACTTCTTAAGGTAACTAATTCCCCCCTGCTCCAACGTCACAAACACTCCTGAAATTTCTTTGAGACCACCCTTTGTCGCCCCCATGCTTATATTTCCCGCCATAAAGAAGAAAGAGGACGAGATAGATCTAACATATGGTGCAGCCATTGGGATCCTCATCTCTCACAACAGTGTATGACGAGTATCCTTCATATGGCCCGTACACATAATTGGGATTCAGTTGATGATGATACACAACTGCCGGAGTCTCCGCGGCCGCCTTCTCTTCTTTGGCAGGACCCACGCTCAGAAGCTCTGTGAATCCGAGTTTCATCAGTTTCTTAGCCAGAAGCACAGGATCTGCTTCTCCGATCACAGTTATCTTCCTCTCCTTCATATCAACTGTAACAGACTCTACCCCTGCAATCAAATATCATATCACTACTCAAAACCCAATTCAGTGTAATGAGAATTGCAATGGATAATATTAGAATGATATTTACCTTCAACAGCTGCTACAGCCCTCATAGCCCGTCTCTTGCTTTTCTCGTCCTCAATAGCCACTTTCAGCACCATTTTCTGCAAATATAACACATGCAGGGCCACCATCGTCAGTGAGTGGTTTCAATAATTCATAACATACAGAATCTCAAAACCAATGATTCTGGTGGAACAGAGCTGATGTAGTGGCATACCTTCATATTTGACAACCTTCCAAAAACTCTCTGCAGAATCAAATTGGCAGTGGAAACCTTCCGTTTCTTGTTAATGGAATCACAGTCTCATAGGGGATGGTGTGGTCGAGGCCCAAGGGAGAGCGCAGACATATAAGAGGTGTGGTACGCGGAGGGTTTCAACGCGCTGGCAACACGCCCAAATCAGTACGCGGCGGACTCGTTCCTTTTGAGGAGAGAACTGCCAGGGGTTCAGCGGGTCTTCTGGAGTCTTCTGAGTAGTTGTAAGTTTTTTGGACTCTTTTGAGTGCTACATTTTTTTAACTCTTGTGTTTCTTGGACTCTTTTGAGTTCCCAAATTGAACGGTCAGTACAAATGGATATGCATCATGACCAACACACCAGACCGAGTCTTTCGGTGGCCAAAAATATATATTATTTTTCAAATAATATTCATTTAAATAAAGGACAAATAATATTATTCCACTGTGAAGTGAAATGATGTGATGTGATTAAAGCTGCTGAGATGCTCCACCTTGAAATTGATTGACCCATCTACAAATCATTATGGGTATTCTATAACCAATTCTAAATAGCTTAATCTAAAAGTTCTAATTTTTGGCAATTTTTATGGTTTTTTTTGTTTGGAATGGTTGGATCTAGAGATTTGAGTGGCTAAGTTTGTATAATCCAAGTGTCCCAAGAGTTTTCCAACACCTTGAATCCATTTATGCATTCAAAAATGCAATTTAAACAACAAAAATTAAAGATTTTATTCAGATTTACATCACCAGATTCCAACCAAAAATCTGATAACCAATGCCACTCTAAAGCCCTCATCTTGTGCTATGCCCTAATAAAGCAATTTTTATTTATTTATTTTAATTGGTGAGCTCGCTAGGGTTTGAATCCCTATGTGTCACCTGGTATGCTTTCTCCATTAGGGGAAAATTCCTCTCTTTTTTTAATTTCTTATTTATTTATTTATATTTATATTTAAGTGCAAACCAAAATGAGAAGAAAACTATGGCAAATGATACCTTGAAAGTAAAGAGAACTAAGATTTTCACTATAAAGTGTGAAAAATGAAATGAAATAAACAAATATATATATATATATATATATATATATATATATATATATATATATATATAATAATAATCTATTTTTAAGGTCACGACCAAGCCACACCAACGATTTAACTCGTAAATTCTACGGAGGTATACATACCCTTACCCCCTCTGGATTTGAACTTGTAACCTCTTAAGAGGAAACACATGTTCTTAACCATTAGGCCCACTTAGGTTGTATATATGTTGGCACATGGGCAGACACAGGGTTCAACGCTACAACAACGCACCAACAAAACCCTAACTACTGGCCCTTTCGGCAACCTCTGTGAAGCAGATGAAGTCTCACCTGAGGTAGAGACAGGGGTGGTTGCAGGACTTAGGTGTATGCAATCTTAGCTGGGACACAGATCTGTGATTGTAATAATTAACCGAGCACTTAGCACCAACAATTCATCAATATTTAACCACTATCTACTCCGTAGATAAAACAGAGCATTGCATCATTCATTCAGATCTGATGTATCTAAACACTTATCATAGAGAGGTAGATTAGATCTTGCAGATTTAAGCACTAAGCACATTCACATAGGTTAGATCTATCATCCATATACATCATTAGCACAAAGCATAAACAGGTCTATCTATCTATATCAAAGCACTTAGTAAGTAAAGACATAAACACATCAAGACATTGCACAGAGAATAACAACATAGCATGTACGTGGCTCACCCCCACCCTGGGGCTACATCCACCAAATCTTCTTCTTTATTATCTTCGGTCAAGCTTCTTACAGGCACANGTCTTCTGAGTAGTTGTAAGTTTTTTGGACTCTTTTGAGTGCTACATTTTTTTAACTCTTGTGTTTCTTGGACTCTTTTGAGTTCCCAAATTGAACGGTCAGTACAAATGGACATGCATCATGACCAACACACCAGACCGAGTCTTTCGGTGGCCAAAAATATATATTATTTTTCAAATAATATTCATTTAAATAAAGGACAAATAATATTATTCCATGAAGTGAAATGATGTGATGTGATTAAAGCTGCTGAGATGCTCCACCTTGAAATTGATTGACCCATCTACAAATCATTATGGGTATTCTATAACCAATTTTAAATAGCTTAATCTAAAAGTTTTAATTTTTGGCAATTTTTATGGTTTTTTTTGTTTGGAATGGTTGGATCTAGAGATTTGAGTGGCTAAGTTTGTATAATCCAAATGTCCCAAGAGTTTTCCAACACCTTGAATCCATTTATGCATTCAAAAATGCAATTTAAACAACAAAAATTAACGATTTTATTCAGATTTACATCACCAGATTCCAACCAAAAATCCGATAACCAATGCCATTCTAAAGCCCTCATCTTGTGCTATGCCCTAATAAAGCAATTTTTATTTATTTATTTTAATTGGTGAGCTCGCTAGGGTTCGAATCCCTATGTGTCACCTTTTTAATTTCTTATTTATTTATTTATATTTATATCTACGTGCAAACCAAAATGAGAATAAAATTATGGCAAATGATACCTTGAAAGTAAAGAGAACTAAGATTTTCACTATAAAGTGTGAAAAATGAAATGAAATAAACAAATATATATATATATATATATATATAATAATAATAATCTATTTTTAAGGTCATGACCAAGCCACGCCAAATTGGTATATGAGACCCCCTTGTTTGTGGGACAAGGGACCCCCCTCCGCCCAACGATTTAACTCGTAAATTCTACGGAGGTATACATACCCTACCCCCCTCTGGATTTGAACTTGTAACCTCTTAAGAGGAAACACTTGTTCTTAACCATTAGGCCCACTCAGGTTGTATATATGTTGGCACATGGGCAGACACAGGGTTCAACGCTACAACAACGCACCAACAAAACCCTAACTACTGGCCCTTTCTGCAACCTCTGTGAAGCAGATGAAGTCTCACTTGAGGTAGAGACAGGGGTGGTTGCATGACTCAGGTGTCTGCAACCTTAGCTGGGGCACAGATCTGTGATTGTAATACTTAACCGAGCACTTAGCACCAACAATTCATCAATATTTAACCACTATCTACTCCGTAGATAAAACAGAGCATCGCATCATTCATTCAGATCTGATGTATCTAAACACTTATCATAGAGAGGTAGATTAGATCTAGCAGATTTAAGCACTAAGCACATTCACATAGATTAGATCTATCATCCATATACATCATTAGCACAAAGCATAAACAGGTCTATCTATCTATATCAAAGCACTTAGTAAGTAAAGACATAAACACATCAAGACATTGCATAGAGCATAACAACACAACATGTACTTGGCTCACCCCCACCCTCGGGCTACATCCACCAAATCTTCTTCTTTATTATCTTCGGTCAAGCTTCTTACAGGCACATAGCATCAAGATCCTACTCTGTAGAAGACAAGAGATATGTGCACACTCCACCAGATCCTCCTTCTTCGAGCTAGGGTACAACACCAAGCCTTCTTACAATTACTTGTGCGTAGCTTTGCAAGTCTCACACAATATGCACAAAGCATCTACAATCTATACTTAGCACTTATCCCAATATCACACAGATATGCATATCTTGTCCCCTCTTACATAACCTAGACATCTATTTATACTTTACAAAATATGCCTAAACATGGGTAAACCCATGGTCTGACATCCCATACCCATTACATAATCCCAAATCCCCAAAAGGGGTCGAGATCCCACGATCTCTACTTCGTCTTGCGCTCCGCCTTCGATAGGCTGTCGAAATCCCAAAACAGGTCAAACTTGACCAAGGATCTCCCAAAACTTGGTCAAGGGCCAACAGGCCCCCAACACTCACCTGTGACTCGTCCCGAGTCACTCTGATCTTGGTAGTTCTAGTTCGAAAGCCTCAAGCTTGACTCGAGCTGCTTCGACTTGTTGTTGTGCCATGGCCTCTTGTGCAGCGAACTCTTGGATGACTACCTTGTTCACAGGTCCCTTTAGGCGTTGTTCAGCTGTAGTGACAACCTGCTCCAGTTCTGCTCCTCGGCCTTCGACCTCTGTGAACAATTGGTAGGCCTTATCTTGTACAGATTGGAGCCTCTGAGTTACTTCCATAACTCTGCTTTGGATAGTGTGGATCTCCTGTTGGGCGGTGCGTTACTCTTGGGATCGCTTCATTATTTCCATAGCTGTCAGAGGCTTCAACTATGCTTGTATCGTTTTGGCTTGATACTTCTCCTCTTGGAGCTGCGACTCCAGTTCCTTCAGTTATGGATTTTCAGTGAGTTTCTCGTAGGTCTGGGAACTGTGATCGGTGAGTTGTTTACATTCCATAGCAAGGGATTTTATTCTCTCAATTGCGCTTCGAGCAGTTGCTTCTCTTTGATCCCTTACATCTTGTGGAGTCTCAGACACTGTGCGGAGATCTAAGTTTTCTATATGTTGTTGTAGTTGTTGGATAGCTTCTGCGAGATTCTCTACTTGTTGCGTGACTCAATCCTCTGCCTTTATTTCTACAACTTTCATAGAGCGAAGTGCTCTTCTGACCACTTCTTTCACTTCGAGTTGCTCGGCGAGCAACTGTTCTTTTCCTTGTTGCATCTGTGCTTTTTCTTCATCGAACTTCACTTGGAGAGCAATATTTTCTTGTTCTGCAGCTCGACGTTGTTCGACAAGTACTCCTTATACTTGTGTCAAAGCCTGGGTGGCTTGTTTTGTTTTCTCTTGGGCTCGTCAAAGGCAAGCTTCAGTGGCATCTGCTAGTCGGCGAAGTTGGGTTGGCTCATCTCCCAACTCTGGTTCTCCCGATGGCAGAGGTGCAATGGAGACTGCGTGACTGGACTGAAGGGTATGTTATACCCCTCCAAGTTCAAATTTGATCCTATCATACATTTCTTCTTGCTTCGCTCCTTGTTTCTCTGCTATTTCTAGTGAAGCATCGTTCAGGGCGGCTATGATGAAGTCAAAATCATCGGAGGTGAGGACAATATGCATCTTGGTCATGGTGGCTTTCGATTTCTTCTGGGAAGAAGGTTTTGGGGGGGAAACCTTCCTCTTCTTTGAGGGGTCAACCTCGTCTATGGGTGGTGTTACTTTGCTGGGCTTATGTTCAGTTTCTACTTCATCACCACCCCCTCGGTCAGGTGACACTGAAGAAGTCTTCCCTGAGGTGCTGCTTAAATTTTGGACCTCCTCAGTCTTCTTCTGTCTACTGGTTTCAGGTGTATTCTGTTCTTTATGAGTGTCCTCTAGGCTTTCAATATCAGATATCTCTCGGGGTTGGCGGGCATAAGGAGGTCAGCAGACCATTCCTTAGTGATTTCCTCAAGGTCTTCTTTTGTAAGCTTATAATATGACTGGAGTTGCTCTTTATGTTCATCTGCCTGCGTTGTAATGTAGGTGAAGTGTCAATCTGCGCTGAACTTCATCAGGGGTCGAAACCTCTATAAGGTGTTCAGAGTCATGCGAGGCTCAACTTTGATGGCTCGGTTTAGCTGGAGGTAGTATGTATGAAACAAAACATTCGACTGCCACTGTTTTTTCATATTAGTTGAATACCACAGGGTAGTGAACTTCGCGGAAAGCAGTTCGAACGACTCTATGTCTGGGAAGGTCACTCCTTCCGGCATCTCCCAAGAAACAAATGCAATGAGGAAAAAGAGCTAATTGAAATGAAATTCATAACCCTGATCCTATGCTTCTCGGGAATCTAGTTCCAAGTGATTAACTAGGTACTTCACCCAGTTCATCTGTAGGCCTTCTGCGCACTTCCCTGCGAGGTCAACGACAAAGCCGGTGACCTGTGTAGGTTGGTTCTTCCTTACTAACTTTCCAGCTATAAGTTGACATGCGAGGTGCACTGTGCCACTCTGGATGGAAGCTACCTTGTAGCCTCTTGTTCCCTTCTCAATGTCGCCATACATATACTCGATCTTCTGTGCCAGCGTGCGATCTACGGCTTTTCCTGGATAAAAATATTGTGAGTCGGGTCCTTTCATACTTAGGCCTGTGATCCTATGGATCAACGTTGGGTTAACTGTAATGCAACAATCTAGCCATAAGTAGTCGCCATGGTAACACAACAGTAGCAACTTGACACAGACGTTGACTTCCTGGTGTCTTTCGAAGTGTGGGATCTTCATGACATTCAATAGGGTGGACCGCGCGTGGTTCATCATCCACGACTGGGTGATTATCTTTGAATTCTTTCCCTTAGTTCTAGTTAGGTACTTGTATGGGGCGAGCATACCATAGATCTTGCGATCTCTGAGGTTGAAGTCATTGAACTTCAATGTTGTGATCTTGTCTTGGTCTGCTCAAACTGCACGTATCCCCTTCGGGAGGTACGCAGTAACTATGGTGTATTCGAAATCCCGTGGCACACTATCACGATCCACCGCGCCATCCAGAGGCAGGATGTAATCGGGCAATATGGTTGGAATCAATTTTTCATTTGCGAGGTTCTCTTTATGCTTGGTTCTCTTTTCTGTTAATGGTCGGGATGGTTCGACTCCATGAGAAGTTGACGGAGAGGCCTGCACTGTTCTCATCAATGAAGCTTGTACACCTGCAGACATCGACATGACTCTTTCAGTCATGAGGTCGATCGGAACTTGTTAGACAACTTTCTCTAAAGCGTTGACTTTGTCCGACATACACGCTCGGGGTTGAAAATCTCAGGTTCGAGGAGTAACTTAGACACTTTAATGGGATAGAGGGCAATAGCGCAATGATCAGTGTGTAAAATCAACTAGTCTGTGGGTTCAGATTCATGGTTAGCAAAAGTGTTCTCGGTGCATGGCACAATGGGATAAATAGATAACTTGGCAACATATTGCTTGCAACAGTCGAGAAGTCTTCATTAACTCTGTTCTATTCATTACGGCATGGTCCAACGCTCTGGTGGCGAACCATAAATGCCTTTCTACCTATTCGGAGGGTCGAATGAATGGTTATATTGGTCCCAATGACTATATTGCTTTGTCGTGGCAAAGTGCCATGTGACGTTGTTATGTTATCCCGACAAAGCTCCAATTGTGAAAATTTTCCTTCTGTGAAGTTCCCTCTGGAACCTTCTGTAACTTGTCAATCTTAGCTCTCTTCTTACTTAGCTTTCTAACCTTCTTCCCAGTGAGATTTGTCTTGGTATTCCTTTTTCCATTCTGATTCTTATCTTCTTTTGGCGTAGTTACTTCGCATTGTTGATATTTTTTCCTAAGATTCGAGGGTGATACTTATTCTTTATTTGGAATAGGTACTTCAATTCTGTGGGTCTTCTAGTGTTCTTGCAACTTTGACATACGAGGCTCGGGTGTTAAATAACTTCGATCTATTCTCTTTTTCCTCAATCAAATGTGTGATCCTTCTAGTCATGAAATATTTTTACTCTTGCTTCTTCTGCTCTAAAACTTCTTCTTCTTCTTTCCTTCTGGCCTGATCTCTTTCAATCCAAGGTTTTCCTAGTAACAGGGTAAATGGGGCGTTGTTCTCAATAAATATAATAATCTCAAAATATTCCTCTGTCGAAGTTCCATTGGCATTCATAGATATATGGTTGAGCTTTCCACATAGGTTTATCAGCTTTCCCCTAAATAACCCTATTCCTCCCAATGAAGGATTCATAACAGGCTTCCCTAAAAGTTCCCAAGTTCTTTCTGTTATGATATTCACCTGTGTTTCCTCATCTAGAACACAGTCAACATTGAAGTCTCTTATTCTTGCTTCAAGGCATTCTTTTTCTTTGAAGATCTCTGATAAGCTGACACGTCGGTGGTCATTCAGGGTTTCTTTTATCTATAGCAATACTTTCTCTGATTCTTCCCGGGGTTCTGCCATTTCTGGATCTGCCTTAGTGTTTTCTTGTCTCATGTTCATTCCTTCAAGCTTAGCAATCATTCCAGGGAAATCCAATACTTCATGGTCCATAGTTTTGCAACAAAGACAACTAGGTCTTCTCCTGGGACATTCCTTAGCAAGATGTCTCGGTTTTCTGCAATTGTAACAAAGGGTTAATCCTATCTTTCTTTTAAATGATTCCCAGCTCTTTCTATACTGCGCGTTAGGATCATAGTAGCTAACCTACAAACATTTCTTTCTAGGATCTTGCATCCACTTGTTAGTCCAAACATTCTTTCTATGCATAGGTGTAACATATATTTCACTATTCTTATCAGATCTACGCATAACAAACCTTCTTTCATCTATTAGTGCCCTAGTTTTCAAGCTAGGAAGGAATCTATCAAACATACCTAGATCCATACTTTTGAAACAAAAATTTTCACTTATCTTACTTATACAAAGCACAAAGCTTTTAGATCTAAAACGTTTCACTATTCTTACCTTTATTAGAGCATAGAGCTTGCAGATCTTACCTCTTTTCTTTAGATCTGACCTATTTTCTTCAGGTTGGGCTTCTTTCTTTAGCACAAAACCTTACAAATCAAGTGGAATACTGTGCACTAGAACGACGGATCTATGCACAGAGCTTTCACAGTTTCAAGAAGGATCTTTGCACAAAGCTTCTTCTTCCTTAGTTCCTAGCAATCATAGTTTCAGGTCCCAACAACAGAACCATTTGTTGGCATATCGGTAGACCCAGGGTTCAACACTACAACAGTGCACCAACAAAACCCTAACTACCGGCCCTTTCGACAACACCTATGAAGCAGATGAAGTCTCACCCGAGATAGAGGAAGGGGTGGTTGCAAGACTCAGGTGTTTGCAACCTTAGCTGGGACACAGATATGTTATTGTAATACTTAACCGAGCACTTAGCACCGGCAGTTCGTCAATATTTAACCATTATCTACTCCACAGATAAAACGAATAATCACATCATTCATTTAGATCTGATGTATCTAAACACTTATCATAGAGAGGTAGATTATATCTAGCATATTTAAGCACTAAGCACATTCACATAGGTCATATTTATCATCCATATACATCATTAGCACAAAGCATAAACAAGTCTATCTATCTATATCAAATCAATTATTAAGTAAAGACATAAACACATCAAGACAGTGCACAGAGAATAGCAACACAACATGTACGTGGTTCACCCCCACCCTGGGGCTACGTCCACCAACTCTTCTTCTTTACTATCTTCAGTCAAGCTTCTTACAGGCACATAGCATCAAGATCCTACTCCGTAGAAGACAAGAGATATGCGTACACTTCGCCAGATACTCCTTCTTCGAGCTAGGGTACAACACCAAGCCTTGTTACAATTATTTGCATGGAGCTCTGCAAGTCTCACACAATATACACAAAGAATCTACAATCTATACTTAGCACTTAGCGCAATATCACACAGATATGCATATCTTGTCCCCTCTTACATAGCCTAGACATCTATTTATACTTTACAAAATAGGCCTAAGCATGGGTAAACCCATGGGCCGACATCCCATACCTGTTACATAATCCCAA
>JASDQU010243245.1:58069-69712 GCA_032191745.1 Picea mariana | reverse complement strand
GCTACATAAGCTCTACTATAACATTTTTACAAATTCATAACTTAGAAAATAAACTATATTAAATGAAAGATTCTATAATGGACAACTTGTATAAATACTTCAAAGGTAATGTATACAAGAGGTAACTAACAAACCTATTGAGATGATGTCGAAGAATGAATTTAAATTGACATGTTTTTTATTTGATACCTAAAATATTTATGGTTGTTTTTCTCCTTGAGTATAAGTAAAATGTTTTCAAATACTTTTTTCAGATAATTTATTTAAAACTATAAGCACATAAATTATATATATTTATCCCGAGAAAGGAAAAACTTTATATTCATAAAAAAAAGTGAATATACATAGTACAGTCCCCCTCAGGACTGTCCATTTCTGATCACTTTGCTACCTATTCAATCATATTCCACTTGTTGAGATTTGGGTACCTTGGAAAGTGGTCCCCTTGAGTTATTGAGTGTTTAACTCAAAGGGGGAATTGTTTAACTCTCACCACTTTACTTTATGTTATAAAGTCAAAGTGACTTTATTCACTTAATTCACAAAGTGACTTTAATAGCATAAAGTAACTTGGGAACTTAAGATAAAGGGGAGATTTAATCTCAACCCTTCATCTTGGTTGGCCTAGATCTAATCTTGGCCATTGGTTTCCTAGGTTAGCCTAAGGATGAGGCTAAAGGAGAGGAAATGAGGGAAAAGGGTTTCATTATTCACTTGAGAGAGTTGAGTGAAGGAGAGGAGAAGAGAAACAAATTTGGAGGAATAGGGTGCAACTCTTTGAGAAGGAGGGGCACAAGGCAAGCTTGAGGGTGCATCTTGAGAGGAGGAGCACAAGCTAGCTTAGGGGCACACTTGTGGAGGAGAGGGGTGCATTCCTTGAGAGGAGGAAGGGCGCATCTAGCCATACAAGTGAGGCACACTTGTGAGAGAGCAAGGCAAAGCCAAGGAGGAGGGCACACCTAGCTTGGGTGCCAACTTCAAGGAAAACGAGCAAAGGAAAGTAAAGGGGTGCATTCATCCAATAGGGGCACAAATATCGAGGAGGGAACAATCCCCAAGGAGGCCATGAAGCCAATCTTGAGAGGAGCTAGCTTTTGTATCAGGTTCCTTTGTATTATTTCCTTGTTGCTATTTTTTCTTGAGATCTCCATAATAAAATTTATCTTCTACTGGTTTTCCTCATGGGGTTTTTTCCACAGTCATCGTGACCAAAAATACATGTGTAAAAATATTGTGGTTTGCTTATTATCTATCAACATTTAGGTGTAAATATCCTAGAGGAGTATTTTGTGTTTTAATGCATGTTGAAAGGCTAACAGTGGACAACAAAACTATCCTAATTAAACCCTTCACCAAGAGGCATTAAAAGAGAATAAAATCAAAGCTTAAGTGCATATTCAGTGGGAAGAAAAATTAGAACTGGAGGTTGTCCTAAAACAACAAGAAAACAGTCCTGAAATACCTTGAAAATTGTGCCCAACAAAAGGTCAAAGATAGACATGTTGGGTAGCCTTTAGAAACCTCAAAATTCTTCATGGTATCAGAGCCAAAGGCCACAAAGAGGGTTGATATAGTTTGCAAAAAGTTGGCATATTTTTGCTACACCTAGACAACAATTAACATCATTTTTGATTGGGCATATTAGCATCATTTTTAACATCAGATGGCAGCCATGTTGGTGGCAGGTTTGAGGATGGAGGATAGGCTAGCAGGGGCTGACAATTGGTTTTTGTGAAAGGATAGGAGAGTCTTGATCTTGGAGGAACTTGAGCTATGGGATATTGTGGAAAATCCCATGGTTCCTCCTACAAATGCAGTGCTCTTGGATGTGTTCCAGAAGAGGAACATCAAGGCCAAGAGGACTATCCTTAATGTGGTGAAAGAACATATCATTCCTCACGTATCTGGTAAGGACTTCACATTTCAAATGTGGTAGTCCTTGTGTGGTCTTTACCAGAACCATAAGATGGTGCTCTAGGAGAAGTTAAGGGGCACCAAGATGATGAAGATCAATTCAATTACCTCATTCCTCATGATATTTTCTCATATTCGTGATGAGTTGGAAGTTATGGGAGAGATAGTGGATCCATATGATTTGGTGAGGACAACCTCAAATGGCTTCTCCAAACCTTGGGAGAGATTTCTACGAGGCATCATGGCTAGAGAGAATATGCCCGGTTGGGAGAGGCTCTGGGATGATTTTGTACAAGAGGAGCTTAGAGTTGGATCAAGATCTACTAGTCAGTAGCGTGGTGGGGATGATGAGGGTGATATTTCTCTTTTGGAAAAGGGAAAGAAGGATACCAAGAAGGGTCCCAAGGGTGGGGCCAAGCAACAACAATAAAGAGGAGTTTACCAACAAAAGGATATGAGCAAAGTTAAATGCTTTGCTTGTAACAAGATGGGGCACTATGCTAGAAATTTCCCAACATGAAGAAGAAGAAGAAGCATGGTGGTAAAACAATGACAACAGAGGAGGATGAGTTTGACTCTCAGTTTGAGAGGGCATACTCCTTGATTGTTTGTTGCTCGACAGTTGAGTCACCATCCCACATATGGTACATAGACAATGGATCATCCAGTCATATGTCAAGTGTCAAAGAGCACTTCACTGATCTTAGAGATCCAGAGATCAAGTTGGAGATAGTGCTTGGAGACAACACCATAGTTAGGGTGGCTGGGCGTGGCACAGTTTCCTTTCAGAGGGAGTTGAGGTCACCCTTGGTGTTCAGGGATGTATTGTATGTCCCTCGGCTGAAGAAGAATCTGATTTCAGTTTCCTCTATTCATGATAGAGGATTTGAGGGGTCCTTCAGAGGTACAAAGGTCCTCGTTCACCCAAAGGGGCCCAATGTCACTTTTGGCAGAGTGATTGGGACACGTGAGGAGAATCTGTACATATTACGTTTTCAACCATTGCATGCTTTGGCTAGTAGCAATAACAACAATTAGTTGCGTAAGCTATGGCATCAAAGGATGGCTCATTTGCATCATGGAGCTCTAAGGTCGTTGAGATAAATTGTGACAGGTTTGCCACAGTTCGACATTGAGCATTAGGAGGTGTGTAGAGGGTGTACTCTTGGGAAGTACACCAACACTGTCTTTCCCAATAGTGAGAGTAGATCAACTAGGGTACTTGATTTGATACACATTGATGTGTTTGGGTCCATGTCACGATTTTGCTTGGGTGGTTGTGAGTACTATGTGAATTTCATTAATGACCACTCCAAGAAGACCTGGATCTATTTCCTGAAGATAAAGAGTGAGGTCTTCAAGAGGCTCCAAGAGTTTAAATCTCTTATGGAAAACCAAACAGGAAGAAAGGTCAAGGTCTTTCGATTGGACAATGGAGGTGAGAATACCTCCATATATTTGTCATACTTCTCCACCCAGTAGGGTATCAGGAGGTAGTTGATCATTTCTTACAACCCGCAACAGAATGGGGTTGTAGAGAGAAAGAACAGGTCCATAGTCGGTGCAACGAGATCGATGTTGCATGATTAAGAACTGCCATATTACTTATGGGAAGAGGCTTGTAGTACTGCAATGTATTTGCATAACAAGAGACCCCGTAGAGCTTTGGGGAGGAAGACTCTTAAGGAGGCCTTCACTGGTAGTAGGCCTGATGTTGAGCACCTTCACATATTTGGGTGTTTGACATTCTCTCATGTCCCTTCTGAGAAGAGGAAAAAGATGGATCCCACTGCAAAGAAGGGAATCCTAGTTGTATATTCAAAGGTCTATAAGGCCTACTAGATCTACATTCTATCATTGAGGAGAGTGGTTGTGAGGAGAGATGTGAAATTCGAGGAGGACAGAGCATTCATGAGATCTCTAGAGTTAAGAGACAGAATTGAGGGGGTCCCATAGATATATAATGATGCATATCAGGGGACACAACCTTAGGTGTCAAGTACATCAAGTTCAGGGGTGACTAGTCCACCCAGTACAACTAGATGTTCACATATGCCTTGTATATAGATAGGAGGTGCACATGATTCAGAATCTCAGACCACTTTGCAGAGATCTATGGATGAGACTCAGGGGCATGAGGAGACTGCTCCACATGAGGTTACTTTAGGGAAGAAGAAACTGAGATGGTTTCAAGAGACCCTGAAGGAAGCCAAGGAGTATGTTGGGGAGCCCCAAAGGTTGATGAGAGAGAGCAGAGCGCCAGAGAAGTTTGGTTCATACTTGTCTATGGTGACGAGCATCACAGATTTTGGTCCCACTACTCTTGCGCGTGCAACAAACCAACAGGTCTGGAGAGAGGCCATGCAAGAGGAGTATGACTCCATTATGCACAATGATGCGTGGGAGGTGGTGCCTAGGCTTGAGGGGAAGTTAGTGGTGACTTTCAGGTGGATGTATAAGATCAAGTATGCTACATATGGTAGGATAGAGAAACACAAGGCTCATGTTGTGGTGAGAGGATTCTCTCAGATTGAGGGAAATGATTATGATGAGACATTCACACCAGTTGCGAGATATACTTCTATCCGAAGTATTATGTCCATTGCAGTAGAGATGGGTTGGAAGATTCATTAGATGGATTTGAAGACTACATTTTGAATGGATTCATAGAGGAGGAGGTATACATTGAGCAACCATAGGGGTTTGAGGTGTTGGAGAGAGAGTCCCACATGCG
Source organism: Picea mariana (assembly GCA_032191745.1). Lineage (NCBI taxonomy): Eukaryota > Viridiplantae > Streptophyta > Pinopsida > Pinales > Pinaceae > Picea > Picea mariana. The sequence continues at coordinate 65,064 of JASDQU010243245.1, read as the reverse complement.
CCTCTTGAAAAAGGAACTATATGGACTGAAGCAAGCTCCTTGAGCTTGGTATTCGAGGATTGAATCCTACTTGCTTCAGATGGGTTTTGAGAATAGTGAGGCAGATCCAAACCTCTACTACATCATTCAAGGAGAGGATACACTCATTCTCATACTATATGTTGATGATTTGTTCATCACTGGAGGGGAGCATCTCATAGTTGATTCCAAGTGGGGCCTTGCATTAGAGTTTGAGATGAAGGACATTGGACTGATGCATTATTTCTTGGGTATGGAGGTGTGGCAGGAGCATGGGCATGTCTTTCTGGGACAAGGGAAGTATCCAACAAAAATTCTGAGTAGATTTCAGATGGAGGACTGTAGAACCATGTTGACACCTATGGTCACCAACTGGAAGAAGCTTAGTGCTTCAGATTCCAAGTTGGTGGATGCCACGAGATACTGTCAGTTGATTGGTTCCTTGATGTATCTGGTCAAGACTAGACTATATATCTATTTTGTTGTGAACACTCTCAACCAGTACATGGTGCATCCTAGGAGTGTTCATTGGATAGAAGCAAAACATGTTCTGAGGTACATTGTAGGATTAATGGATTATGGACTAGACTATGTCAGAGGAGATGGTGTCAGGTTGATTGGCTACATAGACTTAGACTGGGTAGGATGTGTAGTTGATAGGAAGAGCACTTCAAGGTGTTGTTTTGAGTTGGGATCAACAATTGTTTCCTAGTTCAGCCAGAAACGAAGGTCAATGACACTGAGTTTTGCTGAGGTAGAGTACATGGCATCTAGTTAGGCCAACTGTGAGGCCATTTGGATTCACAAGATGTTATTTGGCCTATTTGGTCACGAGTTGAGGCCTGCAATTATTCACTTGATAATCAGAGTTGTATCAAAATCTCTGAGAATCCAATGTTTCATGACAAGTCGAAACATGTATAGATCAGATACCACTTCATTCAAGATTGGTTTCAGATAGGGACAATGCAACTTGGGTATGTTTCGACTGATGAGCAAATTGCATACATTCTCACCAATTCCTTGCCAAGGGGAAAGCATGTCTATTTCAGGGACAAGATGTGAGTGGTGAAGAACACTTTCCTTGGTAAGAAGGAGTGTTGAGATTTGGGTACCTTGGAAAGTGGTCCCCTTGAGTTATTGAGTGTCTAAATCAAAGGGGGAAATGTTTGACCCTCATCACTTTACTTTATGTTATAAAGTCAAAGTGACTTTATTCACTTAAGTCACAAAGTCACTTTAATAACATAAAGTAACTTAGGAACTTAAGATAAAGGGGAGATTTAATCTCAACCCTTCATCTTGGTTGGCCTAGATCTAATATTGGCCATCGGTTTCTTAGGTTAGCCTAAGGATGAGGCTAAAGGAGAGGAAAGGAGGGAAAAGGGTTTCATTGTTCACTTGAGAGAGTTGAGTGAAGGAGAGGAGAAGAGAAAGAGATTTGGAGGAAGAGGGCACACCTTTGAAAAGAGGGATGCAAGGAAAACTTGAGGGCACATCTTGAGAGGAGGGGTGCAAGCTAGCTTGGGGGTTCACTTGTGGAGGAGAGGGACACATTCCTTGAGAGGAGGAAGGGTGCATCTAGCCATACAAATGAGGTGCACTTGTGAAAGAGCAAGTTAAATCCAAGGAGGAGGACGCACCTAGCTTGGGCACAAACTTCAAGGAAAATGGGCAAAGGAAAGGAAATGGGTGCATTCATCCAAGAGGGGTGCAAATCCCAAGGAGATCACAAGTCACAAGGAGGGTGCAAATCCCAAGGAGACTGTAAAGCTAAGCTTGAGAGGAGATAGCTTTTGTATCAGGTTCCTTTGTATTATTTCCTTGTTGTTATTTTTGCTTGAGATATTCATAATAAAATTTCTCTTCTATTGGTTTTCCCCATGGGGTTTTTTCTAGAGTCATGTTGACCAAAAATACATGTGTAAAAATCTTGTGGTTTGCTTATTTATTTATTAGCATTTGGGTGTAAACATCCTAGAGGGGTATTTTGTGTTTTAATCCATGTTGAAAGGCTAACAGTGGAAAACAAAACTATCCTCATTAAACCCTTCACCAAGAGGCATTAAAAGAGCATAAAATCAAAGCTTAAGGGTAGATTCAGTGGGCAGAAAAATTAGAATGGGTGTCTGTCCTAAAACAACAAGAAAACAATCCTGAAATACCTTGAAAATTGTGTCGAACAAGAGGTCAAGGATAGATCTGTTGGGCAACCTTTAGGAACCTCAAAATTCTTCACCGCCTTCCTTTCATACATACACGATTCTTTCCTTTTTCAAAACATTACAAAAGTATATTTTCACCAATTATGCATTAGAGAGCCCATTGATTTTTAGAAAAAAAAAATTAGAGACGAAAATTCATTTCCTCACAAAAATTCCCTTCAAAATACTCATGAGAAATGAAAGCTCCCGCGTTCAATGAGAGCCCTTCCTTTGAAATTTCATTGGTCAATGAATTTAGTTCCTTGGGAATATGTTGATTGAGAACCATTCCAGAGAAGCAAAGAAAGAATGGATTTGGGCCATCAATGTCTCGAGTCTCAGAACCTGCAACTGATTGTGACCATTAACCCACTCAACCATAGCCTTTGAGTCTCCTAAGATTTGAATTTTGCACAAATTTAAGGAAGCGATCATGAAGAATAAAGCCCATAAAGTTAAAATCTCTACTTTCATATTTGTTCCTCTACCAAGGGAGTAAATGATTTTTAAATAATGAGTTTCAGAAATATAAAGAACAACACCAACCCCACATCCCAGAGGGTGCCCCTGGTTGGCACTGTCAAAGTAGCCCCATGACAGTCTTTTATCTATGGAAGGCATGGTGAGCACCTTTGGTTTTGGAACTTTTACCTCACACCTAAATTATTGAGATAACTTGACAATTAGAGAAACAATAGTTTTCAATGTAATATACATGTCCTGAAAAATGTACATTGTGTGCCCACCACAAGAAATAAATCATAAAAAAGGAGAGGGAGATGAGATATTTTGTGTCTGGATCCTCTTGCCAAGATTTAATCCATTTAAGAAGATTACCGATCAACATTGGCCCGTGAAGATCAAGCTTTAAAACCTATGATATAAGCTACTCGGCGTAATGACACGATATAAAAAGATGTTGCACAGTTTTTGAATCATCCTTGCACAAAGCACATCTACTTGGACCTATCCATCCTCTTTTTATCCCATCGTCCCAAGTTAACATCTTGTTTTCAATAGCCAACCATAACATAATCTTCACTTTTAAAGGCACATGGGTCCTCCACACATAAGACCACCACCACTTTCTCTCCCCCTAGAAAGTTTCCTCTACTTGAGATAAGTATCTTAAATTTACTATATAATTTCCATTTTTCTCATTTCTCGACCAAACAAAGGAATCATCTTCATCTTCTCGAAGTTGAATAAAACTTGAATTTAGAAGATCGGTGAACGTGATCCATTCCTCTGCTTGATTCCCATCAAGCTCCAACATGACATCTGACTTCCAATTGCTTCTTCCTGTATAGTCTCCACAATTCAGTCTAGCATCCCATAAAGAGTAGATGTCATGATCACGTAGTTCAATTATCAAATCCCTTGAAAGATTTGGCCCAATGGGCGGAATTTTTTTTAACCCTAGCTAATTTTTCTGCGAACTGCTGCGTGAGAGAACTTTCTTTGTTTTCCACTAAAGGCCTCCAGACTAAGAACACTAGCCTTTTGTAATCCTCTTCCATGAATCATGCATGATTATAATTAAAGGAAGAAGGAGGCTTAAGACCTTTTTTGGCAATTTCCATCATAATTAGAATATGATATGATATGCCCCCTATCAGAACCCTCGATTTGAAAGACCAGGGTTGGTCGATCATATCCTTTGAGATTAGAAATATATCAAGACTCTTAGCCACCAGGGCAGAATCTTTTCATTCATTACGCCAAGTTTGAGTAATTTTTTGAGGAGGCAAATCAATTGAATAATGTTTCTCAATCCAATGCATAAAAAATGATTCTTGAGGACCTTGGTGAGGGTGTGCACCCCAAACCTCCTTTAAAGACAAAGTAAAATTTAGGTCTACACCTAAAATGATATTTTGAGCATTTAGAGCACTAGAGATGCTCACTCCATTCCAAAAATTTAACTTGTCTGCATAGGACCATAGATATTCATTATTTTGAAGGGGTAATTTAAAATGTTATCCAAAACTTCTACAACAATTCCAGAGGGGATTTGGGAGGAGGAGAGTGTTTTGAACCTAGGACTCCAGGCGGTGAGAAAACCTCCAAAGAGCCTCTCTGAGTCAATTGTGATAAAGGACCACTCTTGTAGCCAATTTCTAAAAGATTCTATAGTTTTATACTCATTACACATGGTTTATTGGATCAAAATGAAATCTGACCTATTGACATGGACAAGCCTTTTGAGGGAATTGATTTTGGGGTTTCCCCCAACCCTATGCGTATTGGAAGATAACACAATCATTTGTGACTCTTGCCTTGGGCTTTCCTCCACTCTAAGGGCCCTAGTAATAGTTGATTGTTTATCGCTTCTTATTTCTTTCACTACTTGTAATTGAGCTAAATAAATCAATGACTTATGACCAACGTGACCCGCAATGCTCTTCTCCATTGCTAGGCCACCTAAAAATAATACATCATCACCTTTTTTTACCCTAGAACGTAGCAGATAATCCGATTTATAGGAAGACTTTAAATCCATGGAAGCAACCGAGACCTTTGAGGGGGAGAACGAGGGGGAAGGACACACTTTTGACAATGGGGTATTACAACAAGGAGGGGAAAGGGAAGGGACCAACTTGACTATTTATTGGACACATCCCTTCGAATGGTTTACACCTCCATTTACCTAGGGAACATAAATGGGGGGATCACAACCTTTAATATTGGATCAGAAGGAACGAGGGATGGGAAGGAACGAGGGACTCCTCAACCACTGGAAAAATGGGAGATTTTGGAGCAGAAAAAGAATAATTGGATGAAATAACTTACCCAGATACACATATTGACAAGGATTTGGAGAAGAATATTTAGTTGACAAACTAGCACCATTGTCACCAATCATGGCAGAGGTCTTCGATAATTTGGAGACAAAATTCTCTAACTAGGCCTTGCACTTCCATGATCTATGAAAAGGGGGAAAGGAAGAAGGAGGTATTCTTCACTACGCTTGCATATGCCCAACTCTATGACAACCAAAGCATCTAAAGGGAACCCACCAATAATTGATCCTTTGTTACCAGGTGAAACCCCCCACACTAGCTCTATTTCATCAAGGAGGTCATCTTTGATTTCCACTTAAATTTCTAAACAAGGCCATCTCATGTTGGTTTTAAACTGCCAGATAGTCTCACAGCTAATGAATTTTCCAATTTTATTGCCAATTGACAACATGATTTCTTCTTCCCAAAAGACTATCGACAAGTTTGGGAGAATTTTTCAGACATTTGTTGGAGCCAGCGCGTCTTAGGTAGGGTCAAACGAAACACCCACTCTTTTAAGACTAGTCCAGGGGGGGGCCATCTCCAGACCCTGTAAAAATATCTACCATGTCCTCCTTATTCATGAATTTGAAACAAATCCATCCTTGTGCTAAAGTATTGAATTATGGGTGATATCCCAAGAAACTGGACCAATTCTCATCAACCCAAGACTCTAAATAAGTCAAGGAAATAGTTTTCCCACAAAACCATCCCACTGTCGCTCTCCCAAGAAGATCAGTAATGTCCCTAATGTCGACGTCCACTCCCACCACCATCCTATGATTCTCTTTCTTGACTTTCCATCACTGTTGCTTCTTCGGCTTAGCCTCCGCTACTTTCATTGAAACACTTGAATCCTCAAACCCTCTGCGTGAGCTACCATTGTAGTGCTTAGACTCCAACAACGATCGAGTTGAATGCAAGGGTGACGAATGTGAGGGAGCTTTAAGAGAACTAGATAAAGGCATAAGCCTTGAAACAAGAATATCACATGACAAAAAAGCTTATGGGACCCTCTCGACTGATAGATTTGAATGCAAGCCTTGCCTTGAATTGCCTATCCTCATATCGATAACCTCATTCGAATCCAATGTCCCCAACTCCTACAGGTCAACCGTGTGCTTTAACTTTTGCATATAGATGAAATCCTCATCCGTGAGGAACATGTCCTCGTTATCTTTCTCATCCTCGACTAAATCTACCTCTACGTCATCCATCTGCACTTGGACAATATAACCTTGCACAAAATTTAAAACTGACAGAGTTGGGTTTGTGCGCTTTCCACCTATCTGCCATTGACCAGGAGCCCTCGTGCACAAGCCCTAAGTTCCTCCATAGCTTGTTAGAAACGATGAAGATATTAGAACATTAGGCCATCAAGATCCCTGATCCTGCTCCTCGAAACCAATGGAAACACCTTTACTTGTCCTTTAGCTCATTATTGCCATTGAGGAAATAAATCCTAGGAAACCTTCGAGCCTGAACCAGCTAGGGTTTTCACCAAGCCTAAGCACATAAATTATACATGTACAAATTAAGTTTTATGAGTATTTTTTTTTGGATACAGGAGAATTGGTAACTAGTCATTATAAACCCTAGGTTAGTGCCAACAACCCGCAAGCGAGTGCTTAGCTTGAAACTTATGACTTAGAAAGGGTTGAGATGTCAAGAGACACACCTGCGAGGGGGTCCCACTCATGGGGGCACCCATCCTTTTAGCCTTATCACAATGGGCCAAAGTCTCATCAAGGATTTTAATTCGAGTAGGGAGAGTGAAAGACCTACCTCCCAACCATTCGAATAAACCACCTCAATCTAAGTGTTATTTTAACCATTAACACCTTGAAGTTTCCTAAAACCAAAAAAATGGTTTATAAATATTGGTTTGGATTTCACAAGGTAAGTTGACTCATTTATATGAGATCCTTGGTAAATAAGCGTAACATGCCCTCTGGTCTTATTATGGCAATAAAATTTTCACCACAATGAT
>JASDQU010243244.1:51827-70852 GCA_032191745.1 Picea mariana | reverse complement strand
GTGGCCCCTTATCAACCAATAAAATAGGATTATGCCTCAACATGTGTGCAAGATACTCCTCCAAAGATGGCATGTGTGAACAATGATGCATGAGAAGGTGTGCAAGGTAGCCTCACAAGGTGGAGCACTCAACAATAAGCATTAACAAGTGTGCAACAAACCACTCAAGCTCAAGGTCCAAGATGTAACAACCTTCCATAAGTGTGCCAAGGGAAAACTCCATAGATTAGGGGATCAATCCATCATGAAATAGCATGCAGTGTGCTAGATCCAAGCCATGTATCCAAATGCCAAGTCATCAACCAATTCATTAAGAAGGGGACCGACCTCATCAAAAGATGCATAAAATGATGATAAGTGAGTATGTGCCTCCACATATGAACAAAAGAAGGGGAGCGCTCCACACAAGACCATGATCCACCTCATAAGTAACTCATCCATGTGTGTAAAAAAATCCATAAGAGCTAGGGCGTTGGAGAAATGGGTGCCATGCTCATACCCACTCATCAAAGTAATAAACCATATGAAAAAGAGGGGGGTGTATGCCAAGCACTCTATGCCATGATGAAACCAATCAAATGAAGATGCCAATACGATGTTATCTTAGACCAAATGTTGTGCTAGGGCATTCTTCCCATAGAGTCACATATCAACATGTACCATCAACTATCCAATGATCATATGGGCTCCATAACCAAGTCTACTAGCATGAAAGGAAAGCAATCACCAAGACAACCAAAGTGTCAACGTCATCAAGATATCCATCACTAATAACCTCATCAAGTGAAAGCACAACTCCTAGGCCACCAACCTGTAAACCTGCCTTTGTGATAAAAAACACAAGTGTAGGGAAAACATTCACTAGTATAGGCCTTGTTATCGCGCAGTTTGTAGTTAGGATAATTGATTGATGAAAAGAGATCAAACTAGCGTGACTGAACCAATCACACCCACTATCACCTCGATGGGAAGGTTCTTTCTATTTAGGGAGGTAAGGCTCAAGGGAGACGTCCCGCGTGACCTGGGGTTTTGAGAAGGCAAAAGGCTTAAGAGCTAAAAGATAATTCCCCCCTCACAAGTCACCACCTAATCAGAAAGTCCGTCTTATAGCCAATAGAGATAACCGGAAGTAATAACCAATAAGGTCACATATATGCAACAATAAAACTATATATGCAAGCTTGCTTGTTGGTTAGTACTTCATATAATCAATGACCTTTCTGATAATAAGCAATTGAGCAATAGTATTTGATGAACTAAATCAACGATTTGTACAATAGCAATGACTACAACATTATTTGTCAATAAATGCTTAAATAACTTGGCATTCAATGTAACAAAATCAACACGGCATAGATAATGCCTTAACCAACCATTCAATTGCTTTAAAAGTGAAACGAAAGCTACACAAAGGTGTTTATAGCACAAGAAGATGACGGCAACACTAGGGTTAGTGGAATTAGTCTAATCTAGGGTTAGTAAAGGTTAGGGTTTTTTCAAAGTGTTGGAAGTTTGTAAGATCAAGTCACTCAACACATGTGGCCTTAGATCAGTGCGTTTCTAGGGTATATGGAGTCAAAAGGAGGACGCAAAAGCTGAAGGATCAAATGATAAAGGTAGAACTAAGGACGAGAGAGTTAAACCTTGAGGTGTTGCTATGGCAAGGCCTCAAGGATGAAACCCAAGGGGAGAGAGGCTCACTTTGGTGTAGGGGAACTAGGCCTCAGTGCTCTCTCCTCCTTCCTTAGCCAAATGGCAACGGCTAGCTTAAACAATGATTGATAAGAGGTAAGACAAGAGGGTTTGTAAGCAATGCGTTGCTAAAGCAAGGCTTTGCTAGGCAAACCCTAGGGAAAATCGGCTCACCAAAGTGTAGGGGAACTAGGCCTTGTTGCGTTTTCTCCTTCTTAGCTCAACAAATAGGAAAAAACGGCTAGCAAGAAGAAGAAGGATGGAGTGTTGCTATGGCAAGGCTCTATCCTCTTCAACAAATGGCTTAAAACCTTGGTAGGGACATGAGACAAGGACCTTCAATGTGTGCTTGTCACCTAGGGTTTAAATCAGCAAATTATAACCATAAATGCAAGAAAAATAATACTACAACCATTCAATTAAGAAGTTTTGCAGAAATTCACTTACATTTAACCAAGAAATCATACAGCAAACCCTAGTTGTAATACCTTCCACCAAGAGAAATGCCAAATAAAGTCCAAAAATGGCGCAAATTTCAGACCTCACTAATGAGTGAGTGAGAGATGATGAAAAAATGAAGGTAAAAACCCTCAATTTATACAGTATCATGACTTAATTTTACTTTTTAGGTCACGAAAAAGGTCGACAAGGCCAAAATACTAAAATCATACTGTTTTACATTAAATGTTTAAATCAAAACCCTAATCAAGCAACAGAGAGACGTCATCCCCTTCCTAGGGTGACTTTAGCCCCTTTTAGGGCAAATGCAACCTCCTGGAGTGAAACATTAGCCCTCCTTGGGCTTCTCCATGCTGCCACACGTGCCAAAACTGCCAAAGTTGCCTCCCAAAACGTCCAGACTGTTGGGTAACGTCCTGGGCATCCTGGGAGACGTCCTGGGTCTTCCAAGGCCAACGTTCCTGTGGAGAGGGCTCAACCCCCTTAGGTACAAGTCTGCTCAGTTGCCTCTAGTGGATTCTTCTACTCCTCCCTGGCACAAACGCTCTGCCCTGTCTCTGCCCCTTGTCGAGGTCTCAGCATCCATCGGGTGGGCTCTTCAGCCCCATGGAGGTTCGAACTGATCATCTCCCCATGTGTACCTGTCCAACATGGTACTTATCCGTTGGGCATGATCCTGCACATCAACAGTTACGCCCTCCATGGGCTCATAAGTCACAGGGATCATAGCAATGTCAATCACATCTCATCATCAATATTATTAAACGTGTGCAAAAAATCCCTATTACCCCAGTTAAAAGCTCAAAGACATTATACAAGCCTACCATACAAGTCTAGGGAAAGTGACAGGGCATCCTATTGGGCTAGTGTCCACTGGAGAAGGAAAGTTCCCAAAAAAGACTAAATCTAAGTCATGTAAGTGGGTGATGTGGGTAGGGGATGTCCTAACAGTGGGTGTAGTGAAGGTAGGGGAATGCAGAGCCTTACCTGTGGGTGCCTTTGTAGAAGGCGAGCTGCACCTATCCTGGATGCAATTGTTTCCAAGCCCATTCATGCCTTTTATTCTTTATTCTTATTGCTTTTTCTTCAAGAAGCTAATCAGGGGACACTGCCCTGGCGTGGTGACCAGTGGTGGCAGCATTACCCACAAGTACTTTCACAGAAATGAGAAGGTTGGCTCGTGATGAGACCCCCTTTCTCTTGGCCATGCAACCAAGAGTCACTACCCTGGCGTGGTAACCAACTGATAGTAGTGTCATACTGCTAGGTACCCATGGACCTAATAGGCTGGCTCGTGATGAGACCCCCTATCCTCTGACTAGGTCTTGTTTTATTATTTTATGGGTCCCTCTTGTTTCTTGCTGAGAAGCCTTTTACTGCTTTCTCGGGGATCCCTGGGCGATGCATCTCGAGGTTTTATTTTTAGGCTTTTATCTTTTGTCAGCTTGCTTTTATCTTCTGGGCCTTTAGCCTCTTCTTCCCACAAGGTAAGGTGCAACCCTCAAATGATTTGCCAACCCAATGCCTAGACAAATGAAATGGGGTAGATGAGCGGGAAGCAAGATGAAAAAGTGGTAATATGAAAGGAGTGGACGATGGCTTTTCAAAAATCCCCCTAGTGGCAAACCAAAACCTACGGGCACAGGCTTGCTAGGGCATCCTGTCATTCCCCCCAGACATGGTCAAGTGGACAAGTATAAGATCCAAGCATTTGTTAGAAATAAAAGGAATTAAATGCACATATTCAAAGGTTTTGAGGATCAGAGTGACACATACCATGATACCCGGACTCATTACCTCATGGAGCAAGAACCAGCTCTGACACAAGACCAAGCCGATGGTGATGGATGTTGTTACTGCTGGCAAAGTAGAGGCGCTGAAAGGAAGAAAAGATGGGCCCTCCAGGGCCATGCCTAAGTCGGTCTGGCTCTTGGTACTCCATGTCTAGGACCTACGGGCCTCGAGACATAATCTCCTAGTTATCCCTAAAAGTGGGGATAACAGGCCTCATGCAAAATGAGGGATAACAGTTTGCACTTATGGTAAATCACTCTTGGAGATAGAGCACTCCCCTAATTGGCCTCTTCACACACTCTTCAAGGGCACACCACTTATGTCATTTGCAGAGAAGTTGGTTTATTATGCATTGGAGAGAGAGAGAGCTCTACCTACTAACCTTGATATTTTTGGAATGAGTTAGATACACATAGATGAGGAGGCATAACCACCTTGCATATTTATCTAGGTCATCCTCCTTGGTACATGGACCTATGATGGTGTAATACTTTGCACACTTCTTCTCTAAGGCGCACTTGTTCATAGGCTATTTTATATTATCTTGGCTTGGTCAACGTGGTCCCATTGCACAATTCTCAAGCACACATCTATCCTCATGAATTATTTTATATTATATGGCCAAGCCAAAGTGGCCCAAGGACTCTTTCTTGCACACACATTAAGGGTGCACCTCCTCAAGGATTATTATATTGTTTTGGCTCTAGATCCAAGGAGGCATAACCACTTAATATTGCACGTCATTCTAGGGCGCACCTCATGTGGAGATTATTGTACTTTATTTCTTGGTCAAGGAACCTCTTGGAGAGCATCCCCTTTTCATTTGACTTGGAAAATATATTATTTTAATGAAGGATGGTTGTTGGAGGTTAGCCTTGACGAGAACTCCAAAGAAGAAGAGGACAAATGGCACCTTGTATGGACTTGCTTGAGCATATGGATTGTGGATGAGGACATATGGCACTCTCACTTATGTAGCCTCATTATTCTAGTATTTTATGAGGGCATTTTGGTTTTGAGTGGCCCTCTTATGTAATATTTTAATCCCTTTAGTGTTTTTCTAGTATTTTTCGAGGAGAAATGAGTGGATCTAGAAACCACAAATAATATTTTAATTTTTATTGTAAGGAGATGGAGCTAGAACTCTATTTAAAGAGTAGCTCTCTCCACTATCTTTCATGGTTGGATTTGGGGAGAATCCCCTTAAGAGCTTAGTTGAACATAACTTATGAAGGAAATAAAAAGTTAAGGGTGCCTTTTTGTGGATGTTGTGGATCTAATTTGCTGAAAATTAACGCTGGAATTTAGTTTCATCAAGTATGTTATGAAGGTCTTAGACCAAGTGACTTTGTTCCTGGCTTAGAAGAGTTTATATGTGGTTTATTTCCCTCATAAGTTCTTTGTGTTTTCTACTAGAAATGTTAAATGAATTATATTTCTTTATTAGAATTGGCTGGAACCTGTCTCCTTTAGTAGTAAACACACCAACATGCATATTCGACAACACTCCTTCATTAGGGTTATTGAAGTTAAAATTCTGCACTAATGGACAACAAGCTAAGGATAGTTGTTGCATGTTTATCTCAACCACGTACTGTCCTTATCACATAAGAAAACGGCCCCATAAGATCTCTCTCTTGACTCCATTTACCCTAGTTTGAATTGGCACTAGTCATGGTCTATAGAAATTTAATGACAAAATCAACAAGTACTAAATTTGGTCATACACTTAGCAACCTAGAGATAACTGTCTTCTATGAACTCTGAAATGTCCAAATCCACATTCAGAAATTACCATAAGCAGAAATACACATTGCTAAGCAATTTGCAGCGGAATAAACACAATGAACAACAACCATTCAACCCATAAATACTCATAAATTTAGGTAAATGCCAGGGAAAACCCCAATGTGGGGAAACCTAATGAGAGAGAGAGAGAGAGAGAGATCTATTATTCAGCTTCAGGAAAAATACATATCAGCAGCAACAATACATATTCCAGCAAGAGAAATCCACTTACAGCACACTAAAACAGTCCCCACAAGTTCTGCCTCGAAATTCATGCCAAGTCCGTATTGCTATACGGCCCACCCAGAAATCTGCACCTTGAAAAGTGTGCTCTCAGTCTGCTGTACGAACTGATCTGTACGGCCCAGCAGCAAGAAAAATACTCAAAACAGCCTCGAAAACCATGCCAATGCTGCCTCGATTTTTGTGCCCTCTTCCCCTTGCTGTACGGACTGTACGGATCCATACAGTACAGCCTCCAACAGTAGAAAAATAACTCAACACTCAAACAGAAATGTTCCCTTGGGATTTGTGCCCAATATCTCTTGGGAAATGCGCCCTCTTTGCTGCCCTAACTTCTCTCTCTCAAACTTACTCAAAAATCTCTCTCAATCTCCTTCAATGTGTCTTGCACACTACCCAATGCATTCTGTTATAATTTGAAAGTGACCCTTCACCTTCTCCAACCCTAGATCTAATCTTGCCTTTACAAGATCAAGGGTCGTGATTCATTCCCTCCAAAATAAATCACTTTAAAATATTAAAGTACAAATTCACTTTATAACATAAGTGCACTTTATGAGATAAAGTCACTTTAATATTAGAAGGTACACTTTATTAAAAAAGTCACTTCAATAAAAGAACCACTTTATCACAACTTTATAAAAACCCATTACAAAGACCAGTGTCTAGTAGTGTAGGTACAAGGTAACTTCCGCATACAAGAAACACATGCGGAGTACCTCCCTAGCTAAAAAGCTAACATGGTCCACCCACAACTTCATATAAAACCTATATTAAAAAAAAAATTGCTAATGTTAGCTTCTCCATTTCAGCTTGAGATTCCATTGGATAACTTTAGCAATCATATCTTTCGGATACCCCCCTTGCACTGAAGGAGAGTCAGCCTAAAGCGAGAAGAAGGTTGTTATGACCAAGGTTGCACTTGTGTTTTAGGGCTTTACCGCAAGTGATAGTTTGGAAGGTAACAGGTATAATCAGAAAGGTCAAAGGAAAAAGGGTGGACTCATTTAAACAATAAGAGAGGAAATTTTCAAGAATAAATGACCTCCTAAGATGGCATAGTTGTAAGGTAGATATCGAACATCACTTGCCCCAAATAGAAATGTGGCTAGGTATGAAAATGGGAGGAGGTAGGATATGATAAATATCATAAAACCTCTCTCAAGAAAAGTGCACCCTCTCTAGGCTAGAATTAGCAAGTGTTTAGGTTCATCCATATGAATGGGAAGGCTCCTCAAGGAAGGCGGCATAGATCTAAACTTAGTAAATCCTCCCAAAGTCAACACTTACAATAAATAGCAGACCACCTTTACCTCAAGTAAAGTGAATTACAAAAATAGTAAACAAGGCTCAAAGAAGGCAAGTTGGTCTAGGCCAAAAATAGCAAGAATGATAGTCACAAGAAGGTTTAAGGAAGGTTCCCCCACTAGTACACCCTAGGTCACAATCATAGGAAACAATAAAGTTCAATGCACCTTAGTTTTCCTAAATATAGGAAGTAAACCTCATGTGGGACCCACCAAGTACCCTCTAAAAGCTATAAAAATGGATTCAAACCCTGAAAAATCAAACTCCTTAGAATGCCTTGAAATTTGGCACTAATACATCGCCATACTGTGTCCCCAAAAATAATCACCCTGCTAAAAATAGACCCAAATTTTAATGATCTCAAAATCAGCTGAAATTTGAACCATGAAAAAATCTCCATAGTGGGTCTCCAAACTCTCTTCATTCGGACCTGTTACCGCCCAAACTAGCAGTCCTACGAGGTCTTAGACTGCTATGGGAGCAACACAAGGGATAGGTGCCCAATGTCACCACAACACATATCCTCTCCCTATTCAAGCCCAACTCCCACTCTCAAAAGGCTTTGGGAGGCTTTCCTATAACACAACACAATCACCTTACCCAACCGATTAATAAATCAGTGCCTTAAAATGCGGGCTATGGTGAAAGAGGTAGGAGTTAATTATTTTAATGTTTGTTGAAATAAAAGTACTACAGAAAATAGAATGACCAAACAACAAGCTAATCTTACCCTTTACTCTTCAAAAATAAYAATGAAATGAAGTACAAGAGAGAAGGGGAATATTGTTACCACTTTTCTGGATGATTATCTATCTAAGTACCTTGACCAAAGTGGCTGAAAATGAGTAATKTCCTCACTATCCTGCTAAATCGAACCTGCAAAACATAAGAAAATGCAGAAAACAACAAGGAAAATGGCCTTTCGAGGCCTCCCACAAGTGCAAAGATGCACTAGATCATTAGATTTGTGGGTAAGTGTAAAGTTCCCAAGCCAAGATACCAAGAACATCACGTTTTGCATGAGTTTTTAAACTTTTTTCTGGTTGTGGCATTTCGTCAAACACTTTGCTTATTATGGTCGTTTAAGTTGCGCTAGGGTTATACTGATGATTTTAATGTGTATTTGCAACAACAACTAAGAAGATCTAGATTTGAAGATAGAACAAGTGGAAATACAAGATACACCAGATATGAAACCAATAGCATAGATCTGACCTTTATTAATATAATGAGAAAGAACCCGATACAATCATGATGCAGATCTGGAATAATCAACAGATAAATCCAATAAGCATAGTATGAGCTGCTACAAAATGCTCCTGAGAAGAAGATGCAAGCCTCCAAAGGCTGAATACACATTGAAGACCAATACAAGAAGATCCTGGGTCAAGTCCAACCCCCCTGGCTGGTGGCACGTCCTCCCGAAGGGCTGAGAAGACCCAATATTTCGGCCCAGCTGAAGGAAGTCTCCAAATACTCTGATGAAGATGCCAAACTGTAGATCGGGATGTGTAGAGTCCCCTCCTGAAATCTCAAACCGAAATACCAAGGGATGCTCCTCCAAATGCTGAATCCCCAAGTGGAGTTGCACCCTCCTGAATACTGTCAAACCCTACAATTTCGGCCCAGCTGAAGGAAGTCTCCAAATACTCCAATGAAGATGCCAAACTGTAGATCGGGAAGTAGAATCGCCTCCTGAAATCTCAGACCGAAATACCAAGGGATGCTCCTCCAAATGTTGAATCCTCAAGTGGAGTTGCGCCCTCCTGAATACTGTCAAACCCTACAATTTCGGCCCTGATGAAGGAGGCCTCCAAATGCCCTGAAACTTGCTAGAAATATAGATCGGGACACTGCAAGTCACTAGGTGAAGACTCAGGGTCGGATCTAAAGTATAACCCCTCCAAACTGAGTAGATCTGAATCTCAATAGTGCCCTCCTTCTCTCCAATTCGTCCCAATGCTCTAGGAAATCATCTGTACCATACGACTCTCTCAAAAGGCACTAGAAATGATGGTCAAGGCCTTGCAAGAAATACCCAAGTGCTCAAATCTCCAAAAGCCCTCTCAAACTCCTAGATCGAACCTTCCTCCAATCAATGGTGCGCCCCCCTTGCTGGAAACCCTCAATGGTGCACCCTCTCTCTTCCTGTACCTGTGGTTGGTGTAGAACTCTCCTGCAACTGAGTAGATCTGGAGTATTGCATCCCCAAGACCAAGCTTGAAACAAGATAGGTGGAATCTTTCACCACCGAATTGTCCTCTAGGGTTTGTTAAGTCAAAACCCTCAAAACTCCCAAGGTATGGGCTCACTAGCTAGAAGCCAAATATCAAAACCGATAATCAACATGAATGAGAGAATAGAGGCCCTTGCCTCTCCTTTATACTTCCTGCTCACCTTGTTCCTCCAAAGTGACTTGTACTTTATTAATTATTAAATCACTTTAATTAATTAATTAACCTTTTTACCTCTGAAAAGCACCTTATCTCTCCTTGTGGCTTCCCTGGCCACTGAAAGTCACTTCTCATCATCCTATCCTATAGTGTTGTTCCTCTTGATTCCAATGAGCTATCACACTAAGAGGTTCCTCCAAGTATTATGCCCAATATGACCTCCTTAGGGGATTTAATTAACCAATAGCGCAAAATAACTCAAAATCATGGAAATCGTCGGAATGCAACAGAACAAAAGCCCAGNCTTATCTCTCCTTGTGGCTTCCCTGGCCACTGAAAGTCACTTCTCATCATCCTATCCTATAGTGTTGTTCCTCCTGATTCCAATGAGCTATCACACTAAGAGGTTCCTCCAAGTATTATGCCCAATATGACCTCCTTAGGGGATTTAATTAACCAATAGCGCAAAATAACTCAAAATCATGGAAATCGTCGGAATGCAACAGAACAAAAGCCCAGTTGTGCGAAATGGATCATAATGATGAAATGAGGTGAGCGATGCAAGTCGGACCCCAAAATATCCCTCAATAGTAACTATACTCGCTATAAACTCCATTTGGCTACTCTGGTCATCATAACACTCTGTAATGTAAGGATGTCCCAAAGTGGGGACATTATAGTAAGAAGGCTAGGGAAGCAAGATATAAGTGTTTACTGAGCCCAAGAGCCTGCATATCTGCTATACATTTAATTTCCAACAAGCTGGAAATTACCTTTGCAAATTTGGGGTTCAAATCCCCCTAAGGTCAAAACCCAAAGTTTGCTCCAGCCAACAAAATCAATTGTTAGGTTGTAGTTAAGCTCTATAATGAGCAAAAATAAATATATTACATGCAAATCAGATCTGGAAATTGAAATGGAAGGGTTTAGGAAGATAAAACTTACAAAATGTACCCTTTAATTGTGTCCACCAAGTGTAGATCCGAATATTTTGTTTGTTGTTATCGTGCAAATCTGCACACTTTTTTTCAAATAAACCTTTGTAATAGATGTTAGATGAAGCATAAAACTCAAAAGGAATATTTATCTTGTGGTAGGGAAAATCCCACAAGACAAAAACGCCAAGATCTACTAGCTTGATGAAGATTAAATTGAAATACAAAGCTAGGGTATGATTTTTTTTGTCTTTTTGTAATAAAAGATGATTGAAAATATTTAATTAAAATGGTTAAAGAGATTGAGAGATTTTCTTACCTTTAATTCTTACCTTATGATGTCCCTGATTTATGCGATTATGGCCCCATGAGCTCAAGATTGGCCAGATAGATTTCAAGACGATTGGGTTTAGAGTGGAAGCACTATCACCCCCAATGCTAGAAATTTTACCAATAGATAGGTTCTTCCTTGGATCTTGCTAGGAGAGCTCCTCTACAGGATGGTCTCCAAGATAACAATGGGTCAAAGAGATAATAGACCACTTGGTTGAAGCTACTCCCAAAGGAATCGGTCCAACAACTTGGGTGTATTACCCTTGGACCCCACAAAGAGAGTAAGGAGATGAAGGTCTATCTTCCTCTCTTCTACGTGACTATGTAGCCCCTCAATGGATTGATTGATTATCTTCCGCAAGTCTCCTAAAGAACCCCTGTCAAAGCACAATTACAAATATCCAAAACCAAGAAGAGAAAACATTACAGCATATAATCCACAGTGACACAAGAGAATTGAGTTATGTAAAATGGCATTATGATCTCACAAAGTTTCAACCACAAAAATGAGAGGAGTATCTAGCCTTATATAGCAAAATTTGTAATGGCTAGTTTCTAACTCCCTCATATAAAAAATATTCTTGGTTTGCACATCCACAAATGGTTGGAGGCTAAACCATATGATATATTTTTTATTATCACATCAACCAATGGTCAAAATGGGATAAATCCATATAAAAATATGCTTGACCAATTTATTTGGTGGAGGAGATAAACTTAGGGACAATTTCCCCTTGAGAAGTGAGCATAACGGCTATATTTTGTCCACATTGACTATTGTTCCTTCCAATGGCTAGTTTGACTTGTCCAATAAATTAACAAGTAGTTGCAATTTGTCCCAAAAGAGGATGATTTGGTCATTTAGTGGTTAAATTAACCACTTTGCTTGGAAATAGAGCATCTTTGAATAAAATTAATTATTTTGCATGTGCAGAAGGAATCTTTGACTTGTAAAAATTATTCCAAGACCAAAGGATCTCCAACGTTCTACTTCATGACCATTGGAACTTGTAAAAAGTGTTCAACGACTTTGTAGAGGAAGTGGGACGATTTTCCTTTGAGGGACATTATCTCTCTCAATAATCCACCAATCAAAATTCTGTGACATGGGTTCTGCTCATGATTCTTTTCTGCTAATTTTGAACCCATGTTGTATTTTTGCCTCCAGGGTGTGTCTGCATGAAAAAAAGTGCAATGCTGAAAACTCCGTTAATATTTTGTCAATCACAACTTTGCAACATGGGTTTTGCTCATGATCACTTTCTGGTCATTTTGAACCCATGTTGTATTTTTTCCTTGGGGACCTCTGCATGAAAAGACATGCAATAATGAAAACTTTGTGAGACTGCCATGCTGAGAACAAAAATGATAGTGCACCATGGCCAAGGTATGCCTACAGGCTCAATATAAGATAACCATGTGGGAGGACATAGGTGTGCATGACATGGACCGGACTAGGCCCCACAAACTGAATCACCCCTACATAAGACATGTGGCTTCACACAATCATGTGTCCCAATAGATCCGTGCCACAACCTCCAATCCTATCTGGGACGAGATATGGTGAGATGGGGGCATAAGGGGACTGATCATGATCGGACTAAGTCTAGAAGTCCACTACAAAAATCATCCACTATGGTTTGCATGGCTTTAACTTGCATCCTTGGGCTTACAAGCCAAAATGAAAACTCTAGGGTACCATCTAGAGAGGTAACAAGACCAAATTTCCAATAATAGAAATCTTCTAAAAAAGAATTTTTCTGAAAAAAGAAACTTCTTTGATTTGCTTCAAATTCGCACTGCATGCCAATCTCCATAAAGGGTATCCAAAAATATGATCAGATCTAGAAAAAGATAACTTTCAAGAAACACAAAATTGTTAAGAAAGTGAATCTTAAAATCAAGAAACTAAAAAGGCACAAATCTAACCATAACCTTTAGGAGTCTTCAACCTCCCATACCTAGGTCCTACACTAAATGCTACAATGAATCTACAAGTATGGGGTACCTACAACCATAAAAACCCTATCCAACTAATCCCTATGACGTTTCCTCTACATATGCCTATATGTGAACTACCTGCACAAAAACTTGTGAAACTATCAACCCTTGAGAAAAAAAAACTTGTGACCATGTGCCAAGTCTAAATAGCACCCCCGAACTATCGATGTTGAATGATGGACTAACCATTCCTAATGCACCTATGAACCATCTCTAATAAATGTCCCAAATGGATTTGAGAGAAATCCATTTTGGGTGCTAACAGTAGCCACTTGGCATTCATAAAATGTTGCAACACCTACAATGATACTTTTATTAGCCTTCCATGTAGGAAGAAAGTTTAGGACTACATTTACCAATGCTCTCTTTGCAGCAAATCAAAGCCTACCAATTGGAATCTTGGATTGTACCAACCTTTGTGGCTACCATCCAAATCATGGGAATCCATTTCCATGGATTTTATCAGTGATTTTCCCACCACTCAAAAGAAACATGAGTACATTTTATTATTGTCTATAGATTTTTGAAGATGCTAGTTTTATTCCTTGTAATTAACACATAGTCACAAGTTCCACATTTCTCGTACCAACAAATCTCCACTCGATCTGTGAATCAACAAATGCAAATTAGTATGGTCGTCTATCTTCATATGTGCAACTTGCATTCCTCTTTACTGTGCCTCTTTTGATGGCACTTCCAGCAAATGATTTCCTTTTTCTTCCTTCCTCTTGAGTTGGATCTACCACTCCCATGATCTCTCATCTTTTTGCTCCTCAGAACGACCTCTTGAGAACAAGACTTTAGCTTCATGGGCAAAATACAGCATTCCTTCTCCTTGTCTCCTCTTGTGGAAGTTGGGCCACAATCATCAAACTTGAGTTGATTATCCTTTGCAGCCCCACGTGTCACTACTTTGAGATTCTCCCATGAATTCGAGAGACTATTCAACAGAATCATGCATCTCTCCTCTTTACTCACTTCGCTTCCTGGATTCAAGCTGATTTACAAGTGAGTTGAAGGTATTAAGATGTTCAGCCATCTTATCCCCTTCTTTCATCATGAAATTGTAAAGCTTCCTTCTCAAAAATATTTCATTAACTAGGGACTTTGCCTCATATAGACACTGCAACTTGCCCCACGAGACTTTTGCTGGATTTGCATCCTGAACATTCATCAGAGCTAAATCAAAAAGAAACAATTTTATAGCAACTCTAACCTTCTTGTCCATTTTATTCCAGCCATCTCAGAGATATTCTGTGAATTAGTACCAGAAATGGGAACAAAAATATCTCTCCTCAAGAACTAGCTCCATCTTGATCGTCCACAGGGTAAAATTCTGACCTATGAACTTATCAATATCAATCCTTGAATTTGTAGATGCCATATCTTCTGCTCCAAAAAATTGGTTTTAGTTACATTTCTCAGCCACGCATCTACGTAGCCACCAAGTTTCATGGCCCAAAATGCTTCCAGGATGGAGATCAGCCAAGGTTTCCTTTCAAAACCATAGTCTGGCCACCAATCTTCAGCTGATCTATGTGCAACTCCTCATGTAGCAACAATAGCTCTTAATCTCCCAGCGTCCAAGTGCAGCAATGTCAAATGGAAAAACTCCCTTGGCCAAACCCTATGACTCTAGGCCATACAACAAGAATGTACCACAAGACAATGTCCACAATGGTTCTAATACCAATAGGTCTATAGATGCTTCACAGGCTACAGATTTATTTTTTAAGCATTTATGGAGTCAATTTGGGTGCTTACCATCATTTCAACCGGAGCTTCAAATTTCTAAGTCACTTTTGGCAGTCTTTGTGGATGCTACGTGATTGTTGAGGTTTTCCACTCCCTTTCACCCTCAAACTGATGGTCAGACTAAGGTGGTTAATGGGACCTTATAGTTCATACCCTCCACATTTATCACAAACAAAACAAACAATGGAACAACTATCTGCACAACCTGTAGCATAGTTAAAATCAGGTTACATGTGTCTTTACCAGGCACTCACCTTTTTAAATCCATTCTGGCTTCCAATACCTGCACCTTATGAGATTCTAGAGGCCCTTCATTCACCAACCATGCCCAATCAACAATAGAAGCAAGATAAAGCTTCTTCTTTTGTTCAAAACTTGGGCAAAATTCATGCCAGAATCTATGATATACTCCAACAAACACAATCCAAGTACAAAGCACTTTATAACAAGCTGCAATTACCTCCACAGTTTCAGATTGGTAATGATTGGCTTCACTCAGATAAACATAGGTTCAAGAACAAGCATCATCATAATCTCAAACCGAATTGGTACGGGCCATATGACATTACTCAACAAGTGGGTCTCGATGCCTTTCAGTGGAATTTTCTGTCAAAACTCAGTAGTCATGATGTTGTCAACGTCATCCAGTTTCAGTCACACATCTAGAGATAGCAATTCCATGTTTTCAACCTCCTTTGACCGAAAACACTTTACTTGATCTCTGTACCAAAACCACTCAACAGAAGCAAAACACTCACCTGGTTGGCCTAAAAGGCATCTTACCCACCCAAGCAAAGTAGATATCCCAATCTACTTCCGAGCAACACTATACCCACCTGTAGCAGAAATTGGGGACAGTTTCCTCTAAGCAGGGAGGAAATGGGGAGAATTAGTAGGTGACAAGCGATAGTATATTTCTATTTGTAACTCCTACGTTAAAGAAACAAAGTGTAATAAATCACTCAACTAATCACTCCATCAATCACGCTATTGACTACTCCATCATGCCAATTTTGGACTCTATGTACTTTTATAAGTACCTAATGCATCATAGAATGTATAGTGAGTATAGTTTCCGCAATCCTTCTTGCATGCTTGCATTCTTGTTTGCTTGTGGGATCATATCGTTGCTGTCATATTTTACACACATCAATTATTTATCCACCCTGTGATTTCAGACAAACACAGTATAAAAGTTCACTAACATAACTAGCTTTTGAGCTCTTGTAAGAGTGACAATTATATAACAGTTTTATTACAACTACTTGACATAAAAGAAGCCCAGACACACAACATAGAGTGCTATATAATTGGTTCAAGAGAGAGTGAACTGCTACCTTTTTGTGGTTTCATTATTGTATCTCTCTAGCACTAGTGTCCGTGCAACTCTGCAAAATACAAATAAATAAGTTATTAGAAAAATTCAAGAATAACAGATTTAAACAAATAACCTATCAAAGACGGATTGTGAGTCAGCCATTGCATACTGGTAAATGGAAGTGTTCCTTTCCCATTAAAGGAAAGAGGAATGTACATGCTAGAAGATATAGGGAAATTGGCTCACTCCTCCCACTGATTTCATTGTATTAAATTTTAATGGGACATCAAAAGCTAAACCCAAGAAGAGCAGAGGTATGTGGAGTATCAGAATAGAAGAGGACATATTTTAGTCACCTTTTAGCTAGGTTTGGGAGAAAAGACATGCAATGATGTTGAGGCTCAGGCCCTGATATTTGGCTTGAAAGCAAAAAGAATTTGGGGATCAGACCTCTAATCATTGATCTACAATTGGGTTATTGAAATTTTCATCCCTAAAGGCATATGGTAAGGAAATAATTAAGTTTCAATGTTTATTGAGGAAGCCTTACTATCATAGTACGGGTTTTCATAATTTAGAAGTAATGCATGTAACAAGAAATAGGAATAAATTGACAGCTAGAATGGCTAACACAGCAGCTCCAAGGCAATGGGAAAGGAGACAAGGGAGCAGCAGAAAAGGATGGACGAGGATGGTTTCCTATGACATAAAGCTTAATTATGGTTTTGGATGTGACCAAGATAAGCAGATAGGTTTAGGAGTATTACCTTCCAAACCTGCACCTTAAGTGGTCAAGCCCTAAAACACAAGTGCAACCCTACGGTCCTTCACTTTCTTTAGGCTGGCTCTCATCTACCTCAAGGGGGGTATCCCTAAGATTAGTATTATCAAGTCTATGCAAATGAAGGATCAAATATAGATGGAGATTTAGACTTGGCAAAACAGAAATATAAGATGATCTTTTGAAATGAATGGAGGACCGAGACTATTCTCTATCCAACTTGGGCATATGGAGCCAAGGTGTCAATCTTAGAGGGTTGTTTTCTATTAATGATTATGGAAAAACAGAGCTGCGAAAGCATGCTACAGCCAGCCCTAGTTTATTGTTTTAAATTGCAGAAAATTGCTTGGAGGGCCCTTCCAAAAGTGCACCTCTTAAAACATGCAATGAGGATGTGCCTTACTATGAAGTAGAAAATCTGCAACAAACTCTAATTAAGATGATGCCTCCAAAATTAACACAATCATAGATAAAAGTTAAAACAGCAAAAGAACATAAGAGGGAAAGACCCACACCTATGCCCTTCCAATGGCATAGAAATACCCTTCACAAATGCCCCTTAAAGAAGATTTTGCAAGCACTTTCCAGCAACAATATTCAGCAATTTGATATGAAAACATAAGCCTCACATTAACAAGAAAGAACCTTTGCATTCGCATTGCCTTCACAAGATATTCAAGTAAGCTCATAGAGGGGATCTCCCCAAATCCAACCATGCCTAACAATGGAGAGAGCAAATCTTTATATAGATTTGAGCTTCAACTCCTTTAGTATTTAGTGGCTTCTAGATCCACTAATTACTCCAAGAAAAATACTAGAAAAATACTAAAATATTACATAAGAGAGCTCTCTAAGGCAAAATGCCCTCACGAACAATAAAATAGTGAAGCCACGTGAATGATATGCCACATATCCCTTAAAGAAGATTTTGCAAGCACTTTCCAGCAACAATATTCAGCAATTTGATATGAAAACATAACCCTCACATTAACAAGAAAGAACCTTTGCATTTGCATTGCCTTCACAAGATATTCAACTAATCTCATAGAGGGGATCTYCCCAAATCCAACCATGCCTAACAATGGAGAGAGCAAATCTTTATATAGATTTGAGCTTCAACTCCTTTAGTATTTAGTGGCTTCTAGATCCACTAATTACTCCAAGAAAAATACTAAAATATTACATAAGAGAGCTCTCTAAGGCAAAATTCCCTCACGAACAATAAAATAGTGAAGCCMCATGATGATGTGCCACATGTCTCTTCTTCCATGCAAAACRCTCCATGCAAGATGCCTCTTTGACCAAGTGTGAAGGCTTGATGTGCCACTTGTCCTTCTCATACAAATGCCCCTCTTAAAATATCCTTAAAACACGCAAAGCTTTGCCCTATGTGMAAGGAGTTCTCCACCATGTGCATTCATTAATCTTACTCTTCCCAAATATCCAAAAYGCCCAAGCAACAAAGGTGGGAAGTTCCTCAAAAAGGTTGGTCAAAATGCAAGGAGGGTTTTTAAGGCAGCAAATTTGCAACCACCACAACTCCCTCGATACTTGTCAAAATTTCCATTTAACCACAATTATGAAATCCCACATCTATTCTACGTCTACTACACTAATCTGGCAACAATCTGAGCACTCTGTCAAAAGATATATGCTCAGGAGGAAGGACGCCCCTCTAATAATGCTATCAAACTCCTCCAAAAGTGGATCTCATAGATAAGTGTGCAAGCAACAGTCCATTAGTTGTTATAAAAACTCCTTAGACATAGGGTGACCTCAACATGTGTGCCAATAAGAAGTGGAACACTCCTCAAACCAAGCTAACCAATCGCACATAAAGTGGATCTACATAGATATAAGTGTAAAAGGGGCAATGGTTGTTAAAAAAATCCCCTTAAAACAAGGATGCCCTCAAAGAATGTGCATGAAACCTCAATCTATGCATTATGATCAAATCAAACTCCACGTCAAGGGTGCCAAGAGCATGGGTCCATGTGCAAAGCCACTAAAACCACTCAAAACCCTCAAAGCATGCCCAAAATAACAATGGCAACTAGAGCGATTTGATAAATGTGGTAAGGCATGTGGGTTGGAACAAATCTAGCCACCAAAAGCCACAAAGGAGGGAGGCGCTCTAGAGAAGTGTGCACATGCAAAGTGCTCTTCAAGAAAGCATCGCATCTCTCCAACAAACCATCAAGGACCCCAAGCATTGTTGCTAGAGC